>CATKHJ011119564.1:0-43159 GCA_949750685.1 Vernicia montana
GTGGTATGTGTTAAACGGGAAGTCGTATTTGTTAAATTAATTTTTCTCTCTTGTATCTGTTTCATTTCAAATGAGGATTTAACATAAACCCTAGAATTTTTCACAATACAGATTATCAAAAATTGGAAGATGAAGATAGCAGTAGAGGGTTGTATGCATGGAGATCTTGACACTGTCTACAAGACGATCCAACACATGGAAAATTTACAAGGCATCAAAATCGATCTTCTTCTCTGTTGCGGTGATTTCCAGGTAATTTTCGATTGTGGTTGCAGTTTGTTTGTTTATTTATTTATTTTTTAAATTTTCATGAAATTAATTTCGGTTTCGAATTGACAATTTTAGGCCGTAAGGAATGAGAAAGACATGGAGAGCTTGAATGTGCCGCATAAATATCGCGAGATGAAGTCATTCTGGAAGTACTATTCCGGCCGAGAAGTTGCTCCGATTCCGACCATATTTATCGGCGGGAATCATGAAGCTTCCAATTATTTATGGGAACTGTAAGTAATTAACTTTAATTTTATAGGATTGGTAGAAGAAATTAGTTGCAGAAATCACTGAAATGTATAAACTTTTTCTCTAGATATTATGGAGGATGGGCTGCCCCTAATATATACTTTCTGGGATTTGCTGGGGTGGTCAAGTTTGGTAATATTCGTATTGGTGGCCTTTCTGGGATTTATAGTGCTCGAGATTATAATTTAGGTTGGTTTCTTTTATATTCCTGTATACTTGGTTGTCAAACAATTTTCATTTAGTAAGAAACTGAATTGGAATTGTGTGAGCAGGACACCATGAGAGGCCTCCTTATGATGAGAAGACCATAAGGTCTGTATATCATGTTCGTGAGTATGATGTCCATAAACTTATGCAAATTGAGGAACCGATTGACATTTTTCTTTCACACGATTGGCCTCTTGGCATCACTGATTGTGGGAACTGGAAGCAACTTGTTCGATATAAACGTTATTTCGAGAATGAGGTGATCGTAATTCATGTATTTGATGAATGAATGAATGACTTACAGGTCCATTTGATAGCTAGTCATTTGAAATGATTGACCATTTTGATTTTGTCATCATGCATCTTTTTTATGATTTTACACTTGAAACTTAAATTCAAATCCACAATAATTTCAAATGATCATCTATCCAAATGGACCCTAATGAGATTTGTCATGGGTGTTTTATCTTTTATCAACTGCTACAATTTAGTTGGAAGTTAATGTCACCAGCATTGTCAATTAATGTTCTTTGGGCATTTTTTTTTGATTTAGTTAATTTATTAAGTCATAGTGAAACAAATAGGAAATGCATATTCTGGTATTAAGAAATCACAATCCTTCACGCTTGGATTGGAAGTTGGCTTTCCAGAGTACTTTGTCTGGTAGCAATAACCATGTAGAGCTTTTCTATCTAAATGGCAGCCTATTTTCACCACCATTTTACTTGTCTAATTGCTCAAACTCATTGGTATCCACTTAAGTTGTTCACTATGTTTCCAGATTCGAGAAAGAACTCTTGGAAGTAAAGCTGCTGCTCAACTGCTGGAAAAATTGAGACCTCCTTATTGGTTTTCAGCTCATCTGCACTGCAAATTTGCTGCTCTTGTTCAACATGGGGACAGTGGCCCTGTGACGAAATTTCTTGCACTGGATAAGTGTCTTCCTGGGCGCAAATTTTTGCAGGTATGTATTGTAATATGCAATTGTTGTCTATAATGAGCTTGTAGTCCTTGTTAGAAGCTTGTCGCATCAATTCTGGTATCCAATGATTTTACAGATTATTGATGTAGAGTCGGAGCTTGGACCTTATGAGATTCAATATGATGAAGAATGGTTGGCGATAACCAGGAAGTTCAACCCTGTCTTTCCCTTAACATTTAGGAATGCAAATTTTAGGTGTGTATGAATATTGAAGTACTTTATGTCATCATTAACACAAATACATGACTGTGCATTCCTCTTTCTTATTTTGAAGAAAGGAAATAAAAAAAAAAAAAGAGTTCCCCTGATTTTGGCTGTTGATAACTTTCAATTTTGATGTGATAGGGGTACACAGCTTGAAATGCAAGATTGTCAGCAATGGGTTAGGAACAGACTACAAGAAAGAGGGGCCAAACCTTTTGAATTTGCAAAGACTGTTCCTTCTTTTGATCCCACCAAACCAGACTCAAAAAATTCCTCTTTTGGTAACTCAACTTAGTTTTAGCTATTTGTTGTTGCTTTGCTTAATTGCTTTTGTTTGTTGTTAGCTGTTTCTTAAATAGATTTTGCAACCTCCATGGTTGGTGATTTCCTAAATTCCTTGCTGCCATTTACTGTAGTATATGGAATGATGCATCGATTAGTTACATAAACAAAAGTTAAGAATAATGTGCAGTCTCTCGATATGGCTGGCTGATTCCTCCTCCCCTCCTTATGCAGATAGTCCTAGGAATCCTCAAACAGTATCTTTGTTGCAGCTTTTGGAACTTCCTTATCTTCTTGATAGCACATCAGAATTAAGAGAACCAACTCATAGTCCTGCCCCACTAATTCAAGGAGGTACATTAATTTTTCTTTTCTATTAGAAAACTGTTGCGGTAATTTTGATTTTGATGGTCTAAATCATGCAATATCAAAGCATTTTCTTTCTTGAGTGAAATCTAGATGTGCTCTCTGGTTCTTGTTCCACCACAGTTTCTTCAGCTGGTCCTGATTTTCTGTAGTGGCAGCATCTGAGTTTGTTTTGTTCTATTTTTTTATTGTTATTATTTTGGTTTATTTGAAAATGGGAAAAGTGAGCCGTCTTCCTTATTGGAGGAAGTTGGGAGTACCTAACCAATGTCTACAGGTGATAGTAAGGCAGCAATTGAATGAAGTCTTCCTCATCAAATGAGGATTGACTATACCAGCTTCTCTTTTGATGAAGTCAAACAACTTTTGTCCATGGATCTTAATTGGGAGCCTGAATACAATGAACATGTAATATCATTGTCATATTTTTCAAGTTCATGTTATTGATAGTGCTTGGTGGAGGTAGTACCCAAACTATCCATGGCAAATCTTTGTGAATGGAAGTTGATTTTGGGATTGGTTTCTGCTTTGGTCTCTGTTGTGTTTGGCCAAAAGTATCTTAGACAGGTTATACTATTCCCTGTGGTGATCCAACATGCATTGTACTAAAATGGTTGGAAAGTGTTTGGGAAGGAATTAGTGGGTAATAAATATGGGATTAGAATTGGTTTTTATTTATATACAGTTGTTGCCTTGAGCAAAGAAACAAAGGGATGTTTATAACTTGTTTATAATGTTTATAACTTGTTTATCTTCATGACTTGATTTAATTTACCTAATTTGGTGCTGCTGTATTGGTTTTTAGTGCGCCTGTATGATTCTGAAATTATCTTGTATAAGGTGTATACAATGGTGAAATTATTATAGTTTGGCTGTAGATATTATTTTATATTTTCTGAAACTAATTTTATAAATATATAGGTTCTATCAAGGATAGTGAAGAAATTCCCCTAGATGATGTGGATGAATTAGAAGAACATGCAGAAGTTGATGATTTGGAAACTGGGAATGAGTAATTTGGAGACTTGCCCGAGGTTAATAATAATATCTTTTATTACCTCTTTTATTTTTTCTTTGTTAAAGTTAATAGGGTTTTTTCATGTTGAAAACGGGCACTTAATTTACCTATATGTTTGGGCAGCTGTTTAAGCACTCGAGAGAGCTGGTCATTCAGGTGACACGGATTAACCAAGTACTAAATTATTAATGCATCCAGGAGAAGTCATGATGCTGTTATTCTATTTTATGATGCTGCATGGGAAGAACAAGGAGGATCATCGCCATTGTGTTCTAGATGCAAAAGAAGATGATTCGCCAGTGGTACCTGCCATATGTGATGGTTGATGGAACCCGCCACAGGCAAAGCCCAAGTCATGTTGGAGGCATTGTCTTTTGCTGTCTGGTGCAGAACCGATGATGATTTTGTGATAGACACAGAGCAGAAATTGGAGATATGTTTATAGCTTAAATTACTACCTGAATACAACCTAGTAATTCCACTTTTTAATTGAGTAGAATATTATCAATTATGTGATACTCATTAATTGTTAATCTTTAAGCAAATTCAAAATGATCTTATTATGAAACGTGACAAGCCCCTCTTCCCCTTTTTCTCTGACTTCATTAATACACACAACACTTACTCGGTGACATTAAATGAAACCAGGACAAACATGTAAAACCAGAGCGTATAGAGTACTAACAAGAAATGAAAATTTGACTTGTTAGTTATTAGGATTAGCTGGCCTTCACATGTGCTCGGGCTATAATATCAATTACATGTAGCATTTGACGCAAGACATCTCAATACTCTTCACTCTTCAGTACACTTCACTTTGACATTTATAAAATTGGGTTAGGCTTGCGAGCTGCAGAGCTGACAACCTTACAATTGCCAATTTAGACCTGCAAATAACTCGATTTAAAACTCCATGGCCACAAACAGGTATGGATTATTGTGTCGGTTAGCAAATGGCCCCAATAAATTCCTAGATAAATGTGAAAACCAGGTAAGAATAGGGGAATGTGCATACAAAAACAGGTAAGTTGAAGAAATGACCTCGAACTTCATTTTCTCTGACACTAACTTCATGAGTAAAAACCCATCTACCTTCTGATATCACCAAACTAACATAAATGCAGCTTTAAATGTAGAGATACAATGGTTGTCACTGTAACACTGTTGACCTTTCCCTGTTTTCTATCTTGAAATGCATCAACTTGAAGTAAAAAACTATAAGTCAAGACTGTGTTCTTCTACACCGCCCAAAATCTCATGGAGACAAAGCCTAGGCTATTTTTTCCCAGACCAAATTTCCATTATTTTCTCTTTCTTGTTCTCTTCACTTTTGTTCCTTCTTCTTCTGCGAGTCTCTCTTTAGACTTCTATGCAGCTTCATGCCCACCTGCTGAATTAATAGTTTCAAACACAGTGAGATCAGCTTCCTCTTCTGATCCAACCATTCCAGGGAAGCTCCTTCGCTTGCTGTTCCATGACTGCTTTGTGGAGGTGAGTGCAATTTGTCATTCAAAATGCGGCAAAATTAGAAACAAATGTATATATTAATGTTATTGATTCCTTGAATCAAGATTTGTATATGCTTGCTGGAAATTTGAATTCATTCTTGATACAGAGCAGATTTTCCATTTCCAAGAAATTGTTGAGTGTGGATTTGAAGCATAAATCTGTCTGAAAATCCTGAAATTCACCCTTTAGCATAGCAGAATATGAACTGAAATGAGAAACTTGTTTCTACCATGAAATTGGTGACTTCTAAATTCAATTGAATTCAAGTAGCTGTTTTGGTTGCAGGGATGTGATGCATCTGTTCTGCTACAAGGAAACGAGACAGAGCGAAGTGATCCAGCAAACACATCTCTTGGTGGGTTTTCAGTTATCAATTCAGCTAAAAGACTACTTGAAATATTCTGTCCAGGAACTGTTTCTTGCGCTGATATTGTGGCTTTAGCTGCAAGAGATGCTGTTGCAATTGTAAGAAAAATTCTTTTTTTTTTTTCTGCTAGTCTCAATGCTTCTTTTTGTTGATTATTCACTCATAAAATAAAATGAAAACAGAGTGGAGGACCTGCTATTCAAATTCCAACAGGTAGAAGAGATGGGAAGGTATCTTCGGTTACAAATGTCAGATCAAATATTGTAGATACAAGTTTTACTATGAATGAGATGATCAAAATCTTTACCTCAAAAGGGTTATCTTTGGATGATCTTGTTACCTTATCAGGTATTTGCAACTTCTAATTCCTGTCCATTTTCAAAAGTTCTCTTTTTAGTTAATTTGGTTATAACTAGGTTCAAACTAGCAACCTTACAGTTCTGAACCCGTAGCACCATTGAACTAAAACTTCGCTATTACAGGTGCTCATACTATAGGAGCAGCTCATTGTAGCGCATTCAGTGATCGATTTCAAGAAGATTCCCATGGAAAGCTGACACTCATTGACTCATCTCTAGACACTAATTATGCAAATGTGCTAATGAGAGAGTGTCCAGCAGGAGCAAGTGAATCAATCACAGTTAAAAATGACCCTGAAACATCCACTGAGTTTGATAATCAATATTACAAAAATCTGTTAGCCCATAAAGGGCTTTTCCAATCAGATTCTGTTCTTTCAGATGATGAAAGAACAAGGAAACAAGTAGAAGAATTTGCAAATGATGAAGGCAGGTTTTTTGAGAGTTGGAGTCAGTCATTTTTGAAGCTAACTAGCATTGGAGTTAAGACAGGAAATGCAGGGGAGATTAGACAATCTTGTTCAGTGACTAATGGATGAAGTTATAATTCCATTTAAAAAAAAAAAACAAAAAAGGGTATTCAATCGACTTTCAACAAATACATTTACTTGAATAGATGTTTGTGTGAATTCTGCTTGTTAGTTGTTGTAATGGCTTGCATAAAAATAATGGAAGACTTTTCTTTGTCATTTTAGAGGAAAATGGAAAAAAAAATCACATTCAACATGACTCATTAATCAATTGTGTGTGAAATTATTTTTGTTTTTACAAATAAATTAAAAAATTACTTTTTGTAGAAAATATTTAAATGAAAAGATGAATATTTATTATATATAGAGGTGAAAATTTTTAATTTGATCTAAATATATTTTAAAAAATAAAAATAAAATCTGCTCAAAATTATATAAAACCTGAAATTATTCAAAAATTGTAAATTTAATCTAAGTAATCTAAATGAATTGAAATGATTTATTTTTAAATTAAAAATATTAAAAATAACATAAAAATATACAAAATCAAAAAATTATTAAAAAAAAATATTAATCAAGCAAGAAAAAAAAAAAAAAAAATATATATATATATATATATATATTTCCAAATAAATAAATAAATCATTAACTAGAATTACAGTTGAACTACCACTTTTTTCAACAGAAAGCTATATATGGCCGAGAAAATTAGAAAAATGAAAAAATGAAAATTTTGAACAGTTTCAAATTTTCCAAAACATCGTGTGGCTACAATGCACACACACAGCATATTGCTTGCAAGAAATTCACAACCTTCTTTTCCTTTTACACGTTTCCTTCTTGAATTTTACTATTTCTTCTTCTTCTTCTTCTTCTTTCTAGGCTAGAGAATCAGAAACTCTTCCATGGCCTTACAATTTCAACCATTTCTCTCTCACAGTACCTCTCTCTCTAAACCCCTCCCTTTTTCTCACATATTAAACACACCAACAGCTCTAAATCTTAAAACCCACATACTAAAACCCCTAAGAATTAGGCCAAACCCAACAAAATGTTATGCTACTACTGATCTACAGAGTACTACTTTGCCTGAGAGCAGAGGAGTAGAAGATGATCACACGGTGATTGTTGGTCCTTCTAGTGAAGAGGAGAGAGTGGTGGCAGATTATGATTGGACAGAGGAGTGGTACCCACTTTACCTTACTAAGGATGTACCAGATGATGCACCTTTAGGGCTTACTGTGTTTGATAAGCAAATTGTTTTGTTTAAAGATGGAGAAGGTGAGCTTCGCTGCTATGAAGACAGATGCGCTCACAGGTAAATCACTTTTATCTCAATTTTTGTTTTGATCTTTCACCAAATCTGAAAAGAAAATATGGTTGAATTAAGGAGAAATTTCCGTATCAAAGCGAAGTTAATTTAATCTACTTAATTATTGGGTTCTGGCACTGTAGTTAAGTAATAAAATAGATTTTTTGTTCAGTTACTTCGCGGGGAGGTTGTAATAATTGAGTAGAAATTCTCAAGCAGAAGCAGTCTGCCATTTTATTCATAGAATAATCCAATAAAAATAAAACACATATCAATTAATTAACGATGCAAGTGAAATGCATCATTAATTAATTGATGTGTCTAATTTTTAATTAAATTAGTCTATGGATGAGAATAAGTCTATCTAAGAATTTCTCATAATTGAGTGATTATATACAGTTAAAAATTTGAACCATGTTTCTTATTTAATTGTAATTTTGCCACAAGGAACCTGAATTAAGAATTTACTCAACATTGTTGAAGGAGCAATAGGCCAAAACTGCATAGCTTGTGAACTTTGGCTCTACTTTATTCAGGTTAGCTAAACTATCAGAAGGTCAATTGATAGATGGAAGACTTGAATGTCTTTATCATGGTTGGCAATTTGAAGGGGAAGGTAAATGTGTCAAGATACCTCAGGTCAGTCTATCATTTTCCTTCTGCTCAGTTTCCTTGACATGAATTTTTTATTTTTCATATTCCAATTTCTGAGCAAATGATATCCATGAATTTCTTCACTACAGCTTCCTGCAAATGCTAAAATTCCCCGATCAGCTTGTGTCAGAACATATGAAGTGAGGGAATCACAAGGAGTTGTATGGGTATGGATGTCTCAAAAGACTCCACCAAACCTTAATAAGTTACCTTGGTTTGAGAATTTTGCCAGGCCAGGGTTCCAAGATAATTCAACTGTCCATGAGCTTCCTTATGATCACTCTATACTTCTTGAAAACCTCATGGATCCAGCACATATTCCAATCTCACATGACAGAACAGACTGGACTGCAAAAAGGGAAGATGCCCAGCCACTGCTTTTTGAGGTTACTGAACGCACCCACCGGGGGTTTGCAGGATGGTGGGGGAAGGAAAAAGATCAGGCATTGCAAAACTTCTTACGGTTTGAAGCACCGTGTGTTCTTCAAAATAATCGTGAATTCATCGATGAGAATGGAGTGAAGCAATACTTCACAGGCCTTTTCCTTTGCAGACCAACTGGACAAGGAAAATCTATGCTGATTGTGAGGTTCGGAGGAACAAAAAGATCCCCCATTTTAAAATGGATCCCACAATGGTACTTTCACCAGAATGCAAGTAAGGTCTTTGAGCAAGATATGGGATTCCTGTCATCACAAAATGAGGTTTTAATGAAAGAAAAAGTTCCCACAAAGAATCTGTATCTCAATCTGAAGTCTTCAGATACATGGGTAGCAGAATATAGGAAATGGATGGACAAAGTTGGACATGGAATGCCTTATCATTTTGGACACAACACAATCTCTCTTCCTGAAGTACCTGCTGTTGTAGAACATGCGCCTGCTGGTCTTGTTGCTGGAGTTTCAGCTTCATTGCCGGCGAAGGGTGGGATCGGAACAATGCACGCACCCAATTTGGCAAATAGGTATTTCCGGCACGTAATTCATTGCAAGGGATGCAGTAGTGTTGTCAAAGCTTTTGATACTTGGAAAAAAGCCCTTTCTGCTGTAGCTCTTGTATTGACTACATTGGCTATTCTAGCTTCTGGAAGGCAGTGGAAGTCTTTTTTCTTGGTATCAGCAGGCTTATGCTTGGCAGGAGTATATGGATGCTCTACTGCTATTGCAATGAACACAACAAATTTTATAAGAATGCACAGGAGACTCTGATTAGGCAGAACGTTTCATAAGTTTCTATTGTTTATTGGTCTGATGGAGGTTTAGTGTGGTATTAATTGTGTGATGATATTAAAATTATCCTTGGAACCGGCTTGCAAAGAAATTTTTTGTTTTTTTTTTTGGGTTTCTTAATTCTTTTCAGTAAGAAATACCGACCCAAGCACAAGCAATCTTACACAGTTACACTTAAGAAATAATAATAAAAGACAAACTTTTTTATTCATCTTATTGTTTTTATATTTTATTAAAAAAAAAAAAAAAAAAAAACCTTATGGTGGGATTTAAATCTAAGCATTCACACGACATAACTCCATCTTTTAACAGTTCTTGATTAAAAGAACGGTGAACAAAAACAAAAACATAGTACGTTTTCTCTTCTATACAAGTTGTGATACCGGTAACTGTAGTATCTGGCAGTGACAGTAACAAAACAATAACAAGATAGCAATAGACAATAGCAATGTTCAATATAGACTGTAACGGATGGAAATTTGCTGCAAAATTTGAAAACTCTATACAAGACAAAATTTCTTAACACATTTTCCCCAAGGCTAGTATATCAAGCTCCATGACAAAAGCTACTGTTTCTCAGATGCTCAAATCATTCTTTTATACACATCAATGGTTAAAAGCCTAACCACTAGATTGATTACAACCTTGAATTAGCCATATTTAACCATCACAGTCAAAACTCAAAACCAAAGCATTGAAGTCTTAGCTCCAAATGATTGCTGCAGCCTACAGTCCACCATTTGAGTTGATGGGCAATGACTGCACATCTGAATAATATAATCTAGGGGCTTTGGAGTTTGTGGATGACAATATGTAAGATGACCTGTTTTTACCAGTTTTTGAATGAAGTGGTAATGTATATCCTGGTGGCAATCCAGTGGTAGAATTGGTAGAATACCGAGATGACACGTCAGATTCAACCTCATCAAGTGTCTGCAACAACAAGATGATTCAGATTGTTTAGCCAAAATAAATACACTAACAAAGCAGCTCAACATCAGTTAAGGACAGATGATTAGTGGATTAGGGCTTCCAAATACCAGCTGACAGGAAACATGTGTCATGAAAATCATAGATAAAGAGAAACGGAAGAAAGCAATGCAGTTTTCCTTTTCAAGTATCAAATATTCTAGTTCAAAGAAAAGTCTAAACATGTGTTTGTTAAAGGAAGGAAAGAGCAAAAAAAAAAAAAAAGAGGTGTGGTGGGAAAGGAGGGAATGCATATGTGTTGGTGGTAGGCCAACATGTGTAACTTCCATCCTCACAGATGCAATGACCCAAAATAAGTGAACAATTACAACTTTAACTAACCTGCACAGCTTGTTGCAAAACATGGAAAAGTTCATGGGCATTTTTTCTTTTATTGACAATCTCATCCTGCTCCTGCAACAGCTCTTCAAAAAGGCTTTCCCTGGTGGTTTGACAGTAAGAAACTGTTCAGTATTTTTTAAGTCCATATCCATGCAGTGATTTGCAACATGTCCTTAGGAAGTAGAAACGTTTTGTATTTAGTGAGCGAAGTCAAGGGGTTGCAAAGCTTCAGAAGATATGTGTCCCTAACTTTGGGACTATGCAACATTCCTATTGGTCAGGTTGTCCACCTTTGTTCGGCATTTCTTTCTTACTAAACTCAATACTGCTTATAAGTTGGGGAGGACAAATCTAATAGTATTTTCTCAAGCAGGAAATGTTTATCCTATTGATTTAATTTGTGTTCACTTGAAAGGAAAACCAATCAATCATTGTTCAAAACTACAGAACAAATAATTCATCTGCAGACATAGAATGACTTGTTCTCATTGTATCCAAAATATAGCAGTTTGCTGACATCGTTACTCAATACACAAAATGATGGCAGTGGCACATCACAAAGTTAACCGATATACATACCACACAATTATTATCAATAGAAACTACTTACTAGAATTTAAGTGTGACATTTATTGAATATAAAATTCTAATCCCAAATGAATTTCAAGAAGTTTGACAATAGTTACTCCGATATGCATTTGACAATAGTTACTCTGATATGCATGCCTCCATCCAGAAAAGTTTGAACTATCTTCAGAAGCATGATAGACATACCTGTAAAGTTTTTGTATGAAGGTGTTGTGAAGCTCCCTCTTCGTATGATTGACCTAGAGCATGTAAACAATTGTTTCATTAGATGAAATGGACAATGATTCAAAAGGAAAGACAAGAATTTTAATTTTAAAGCTATGGAGGAATGATTAAATGAATAGAATTACCAAAAAGTGCATTATAGCTTTTGGAACTAGGTCTTGAATGTTTTTTCTGACTATGTCATAGTAAGACCGCAAAAGCAATTTAGTTACAATTATTTCCACTGCTTCATGTTCTGTCATTTCTAGCGGCCTCAAGATGGATGGGGGCTGTAATTACCACCAACAATAAGAAGAGTGTAATACAGATATTTAACAGAAGACAGTTCACAACATAGATATGAAGAACAAGGTCTTTCTAATGCTTGTTATCACCTCTCTTAATTGGATTGTCGAGGATGAATGCTCTGAATCATGTAAAGTTTCAGCAAGAGGTCCACTGCTGGATGAATCCTCCCCAAGTGGTGCCCTGGTTCCAAATATCGAAGAAATACCCCAAGTCCTTGTGGATGAATTACCACCTAGATGTAGAACTGCTCAAGTTTAGCTTATGCAATTGGAAACCCAAACGACTCTTGCCAATCCGTAGGATGACATCATTCTTTCCCCTAAAGTGAGCTTACAATTCATTTAAAACAAAAAAAAGACAAGAAGTTGCCTAGAGTCACACAGAAGCAAAAACACATGCATTATAGTTTATGATCCTTGACCAAATTTTAGTGGAAACATAATTTTTGTTGGTGAAGCTCAATTTTACAATTATCTGAATTAAGCTGAGTTTGAACATTTTTCTAATCATGTGTAGCCTGCCCATTTAAACCCCACCAACCTTCACCACCCCAAACTGCTTAACAAACACACACCAATAGATCTTCCACTAATTACTACATGGCCTGAAAGTGAAGAAATAGTAGTTAAAAAAATTAGCGACAACCAAGAGATTACCTGCTGGTAATGTTCTGTCATTATTGGACTGGGGACGACTTCCCTGCCAAATAGGAAGCATAAAGTAAAAAAAAAAAAAAAAGGATACAGTTGAAGCTAGATTATCAAATAAAGAATTTAAGGTCATTCCTGCCCTAGAAGCACTGCTTTCACTTTTCTACCCTGTTTAGAGTAGATATTCTCCACTCCCTTCATAAGGAACTTATTTCCTTGCTGCAAAGTTATTTTTTTTTTTTAATAAAGTTTAATAAAAGAATAATTAATTACCTGATTAGATGCAACACCATTGACAATTGACCTAGCAAGAACAGCCCGGGATCTCTGGCCATTCTCAGGTGTGGATACCTTTTCAACATCAATACTATCCTGAATCATGTTGATGAAGAAATCAACAGTATTGGGATGGGCCCAAATAACAACAAATAACATGTGCTAGAAAATATGCACTTTATGCCTAACTGAAATTCTGAACACGGTTGAATCTGAATATGTGTACTAAATTTGGATTTGAACTCGGTAGGTAGAAGAGGAGATCAATTGAAATTCAAGACAAATATTGGTCCCAAATATAAATTTGGTTCATAAAGTTGTGGCTAATACCTTTGACGATTTCAATTGTTGCATGGCAAGTTCAATAGCTTTTCTACCACCTATAAAATTTGGATGTGAAGAATTTATATAATCCATCTGAATTTTTGAAAAAAAAAGAGGTGAATTAGCATTCAAGTCAAAAATAAAAAATAAAGCACATAAGAATTTACAAATAACAATATGAAAAATGCAAAGTCCACTAGATTTGTTTACCAGAACTGTCTACCATATCCAGTGGCAGATTAATACATCATATCTGGATCCACCCATTAATTGGCAGTAGTGCCCAAACCAATAAAAGTTGTATACATATTAATCTACTATATGTAGTGCTAGTAAACCAATGACATATCAAACAGAAAGATGGCAATCTAAAATGAGAGTCATGAAATCATTCTAGCTCTATGTGCTACTAGACATAAAGAAGCAGATAAAATATTTTATGGCATATTTTGTAAACAAATAAAATTGTTGTATTCTGTCTTAAAACTTTTAAGGAAGTTAAGGAATGTTGAAATTGATTACAATAAGTTAAACTGTCATCTAATTATGAAATTCCATTCATGAAGGATTCAGGTCTCTTCATATCTTAATCTCAACTACCAATACATAAAAGTCAATAAAAATTTTGAAGACTCGAGATTTCATTTTTATTTGATGAAGGAACAATAAAATATGGAGATCTAAATAAACAAAATTTCCAAATTTTGCTGTCAACTTCATTCAGGATAAAAAAAAAAGTAAAGAAATTACCTCCATCTCAATAATGTTTGCTATCATATTCTCAGCTGGCCGTACACCATCACGCAAAAACTTTCCCATGGCTTCATCTAGACGCCTTCTCAAATATGGATATCTCTGTAACTCAGTTGCTTGACAAGAATGGCTCATCTATGGTAAACACACATTCTTAACATTACTATGTCACAAAAGTCATAACGACAAAATCATGCTAAAGCTTTTAAGCACCATAGAAAGAGAGTGGATTTTATAACCTTTATCAGTTCATCATAAACAAATCTTAGACACAGGAGGCTAGGTTCTAACAACCGCTCCATTTGTTTTCTAACCAAAACTTCAAATGGAACCTGAAACAACATTTTCAGAAATAGTCAGCTCATATGCTGCTAAAAAGCAAGAAATTAGAACCACCTCTAGTAAGATCCTAAACATACAAACCACCAAATACAATCATCATGACACTCACCTCTGGCACAAACAAAGCATTTCTAGGACCAGTAGCATTTTGAATTGCCATTCGAATATCATCATCAGTTAGATCTTCACAAGGATCCACTTCCTACAAATAATCGAAGGCAGTTAAACAAAGAAAGAGAAAAAACAAAAGGATCTAACATGAATTATGGACAAATGTATTTCAGTAGTGCTCTAAGTAAAATGATGTCATTTCTTGTAGAATATGGCACGGAACAGAAGCAAGCAATAGGAAATGTGAATTATAAATGCCTTCAGGTTTGAAGAAATCAAAGTTAGTAAATTTAGAATTGAACATTTTCATTAAAATAGATACCAGACCTCCAAGCTCTTCACAAAAATAGACTGAAAGATGTAGTTGATCCTGGCTCCTCCAGAGAGCTCTTTAGTCGACACTTCCTGACTTTTCCCATCCACCATTGCAGTAAAAGCTGTTAAATAATTATCAGTGAATATCAATATAGAAAAAGGTATAACATTGAATGCAATACTAACTCGCACATCAATGGAGGAGAAAGCAACCTTTTCAAAGACATAATATGCATTATGAATATCATTGTAAAATCAAGAGCTTAACACATGAAATCTCACCTTCACAATATCTTCTTAGGATGTTCAAGAGAATCACTCCTCGTTCTGACTAGATAATGGCAATAAGAAAAAATAATCCTTAAGTGAGACAAACAGTAAAATATAATCAAACAAATTTTCCTCTGGCATGCATATAAATATGGACATGCACATGAAACCAAGCCCACACAAAAATTAAATTATAGGCTTGCACATATAGATGCTATAATTTGCAAGGTCACAGTTAACATTTAATGTTACAACAATATGATAGACATCAACTCAGCCAGCAGCTTCAACTTAAAAATTGATTCTTGCTTGAACACAATTTGATGGCATTCCAACCACATGCAAAGAGGGGAGTTCACCTCACTATCCAAACTGGCATTAAATCACCACAAATTGTTGAGGTCATTATGACAACTCACATATTTATCATGATAGAATGCAAACATACTTTTGACTCCATGACTTCACCATATGTGCGCAGCTCCTTCGAGACAGCAACCATACGAGAATTCAGCTCAGCCTTCAAATTCGGAAGAACGAGTCTTATATGCTGCTCCAGGATCTGAAATAAAAAGCCAACAACCACCACATAGACATGGAGAGAATATCAATTCATTTTAATTTGGTAAACACAAAAATCTTTTCTTTGTGCTGGTTCAAACATTTTATAATTTTGATAAGTATGCTATAAAGACTCCAAAATATCCTTATTTCCCTGTTATTTCAATTAGGTAATAAGTACAACAATTTATAATAGACATGCAAAACAGGAAAGGGAAGACCTAAATAAGATTATTGGACGCAAAACACACAGTTGTATTGACAGCTGTTCGCTGTCCAAGATGTAAGAAGTAAGACATTCAAATTTTCACTTGCTACAAAAAAAAAACATTTAAATAAGGAAGAAATTTCAGTTTAGGTTGGCATTAGAACCTACCTGATTCAGCTTCTTTGCTAATTGGGGAATTCCACACCGATCAGAAAGGCCATTATATACCTTCAGTATGTATGTCATTGAACAAGTGTATAAGCTCAAAATTATCCCAATCGTATATAGGAATTAAAAAATCTTTTCTTGAGAGAGTGAAAATTACAGGATGACCAGAGAAGAACCGCTCCTCACGTGCAAGTGCATCTTGAATGCTCCGGTTATAATTAATATCCTATAATGCATCAACATGTAAATGATCAAGCTATATACAACAATGTCTTAGAATATGTTATTCATCTTTAACAGAACAACACAACTGAACTTTACAAATGATGATCTTTTATAATTCAGACCTCTTGACTGCGATTCACAACGCCAACATAACCAAGACGCAGTGGAACTACTCTCCCGAGCAGAAAGTTACATGCATCAGTGCCTCTGTCCATTATATCAAGCTACAAAGTGGGATTAATTACAAAAATAAATAGCCAATTATGATTAAACAAACTTCTAATTATGGAAAAACAAACCTTCGTGATAACACCAATTGTTCGAGAACCTGCAAAGATTGTGTATTAGATGCAGTAGGTACCAATTATTAAAAGAAAAGAGAACCAACCATTGATAATGAACCTACCATTTGGATCTGCATTTTTAGCCATCTGAAGAGCATCAGAAGTAGCCAAGTCAGAATTGGCTGGAGTAACAGCTAATATGATACAGTTTTTTTCTTTGATATAAGCCATTATCATATCTCTAATTCGGTCTTCTATATTACTCGGTTGATCTCCCACGGGAACCCTGGTAATGCCAGGTAAATCTACAAGTGTCATATTAAGAACATTCGGAGAAGAAATCTTTAACCGAATTTGTTTATCAGAAACTCCTCTGTTTAATCCTGCTTCTCTTTCGGTCTCAGCCTGTATTAGACCAGTATTAATTGCTTCAAATCATAGCACAATCAACTTTAATCAACTTTTAGTTCTAACTAGTTCACAAACACAATAGTGATCTTCACGCAAAAGCCAAGAAAAAAAAAACCTCAATCTCTCTTCGAATTTTTGAGAAATCGTAGAAACGCTTGGCAGGCAAGTGTCGAAACTCGCCCCATTCAGCGCCATCATCATCAGGAGTACGCGGCCGATTCTCCAGCATCAAGACGAGCGGCCTACGAGTACAAATATCACAGCCACGAGGAAGAAAGTCGCGGCCAACGAGAGCTTCGAGCACACTAGACTTTCCACTGCTCTGGCTACCAACCACTGCCACCTGCGGCAGCGAAATCTCCTTTAATTCACCGTCAACTGGCGCGATGATATCCTGTAGCTTGTTGATTATCAGAATCACCGATGAACCAATGGTCGAAGCCTGTTTCGCTTTGTCGTTTGGATTTGTCTGTCCTCCCATTGTAGTGAAACAGTAAGTATTGAGGGAGAGAGATGATGATAGGGTTTTAATAGTGTGGGAATTAAGCTTGAAGATCAAGAAATTTAAGAAGAGTGATGTTCGTGGGGAAGAGGAAACAAAGAGAGTTTGCTTTCATCAAAAGTTTTTTAGGAATTGGCCAGTTGGGAGTCTTGGGACCTCAACGATTGCGCAGAGGAAGACTGCGCTACAAGTTGGACTTGCGGAGACTGGACCCACTAGTCTAGTCCTCCTCATGCATGACTTCAAAACGACAACGCAAAAAGTTGTAACTTTGTGTCAAATAAAAAAAATATATATAATAAAATAATAACCACAAATTTATAGTTTTTTATAATAAAATTTTATTTTACAATATAAAATACTATTATGAAGGATTCTTAAACAGTTTAATAATATTAAAAATTTTATATTAAGTTTTTACCATAAAAATTTTGTTAAAATTATCGTGAATGAATTTCATATAAATTTTATTTTTAAAAAATTCCTAAATTTAAAAATAAAATTGTGTGCTTAATTTGGACAAATAAAAGTTGAGAAACTACATAAAATGCATTAAGAAATTGAATCTTTCAATAATAATAACCAGCATGTATATTAATTAAGATTTAAGAATCTTACCAATCCATGTGAGTTTTGAAAAGAAGACTGGCTCATAATGTTTTCGGTCACTTTGCAAAAAAAAAAAATAATGTTTTCGGTCTGTTTGGCCCCCAAGAAAAAAACCTTAGAAAAAAAAAATCAATTTATACCTATTTTTTTGATAATAATGACATAATATTCAATTGAACTCGTGCCTGGGTAGTGGCCAACAGTTCACCAAATGACAATTTTTTTAAAGAAGCATAGCTTAGCTCCACCACCAATCCTTTCAGCCAAAAAAAGTCTGTCCTTACTCATTTACAAATGATCTCTGCAAAACAATGACTAAGCCCTATACAGTACTTTTGGGATTCAAACTATTCATACACTAGATGATTTTGCATTACATAACATAAATAATTATCACCTCAAAACTTCAGCCATTTCTTTTCTTTTTCTTTACTGACAACTGCATTTGATGCAGAAGCATGAGCTGCTTCAGCTTCTGCCAAAGCTTTTTGAGTCTCATTCAATTTCCTCATAGCAGCCTCATAAACCACCTTCTCCTTTTTGTTTCTACTAACCATCTCTTCCAGTTTTTCCACTCGCATCCTCAACTCCTTAACCTCATCATCATAAGCAACCAGAACTCTTCTGTCCACTTTCTTCTCTCCTGAGTCATTATTTTGATGTTTCTTAGCAGACCTGCCATTCAAAGCCTCATTATGCTTTGCCAATTGATTATTGATGAGACTGAAAACATCTGGTCCCATTTCCTCTTCATCTTCTGCTGCCCTAGCCAAAGCAGCTAACTTCTTCTCTCGTTTTCTCCTTCCACCTCTGCTTCGTTTCTTGCCCTGATCCTCTCTGACTTCTTCTACTTTTTGAGATTGTAAAGCATGATCAAGTGATTGCTTCGGCGGAAGGACCTTCACAGGAATGGGATCCAACATTCCTTGCCCAGATGCACCTAAACCCATCCCATCACGATAACCCATGTTTGCCATCATCTTAGAAGCTATGCCTCTGGTGTGGTTTTCCCACTTTGCAAATATGGCAGTTTCTGTTTGTATGCCTCTTTGTAGACTGCTACTCTCAAGAAATCCTATACCTTGTGTGCTCTCTTCTTCATAGTCACTAGAATCAGATGGTTCTGAGCTTGAATCACTTTCTTCTCCATCACTTGTTAAAGCATACTCAGACATAGTCATTGCTTCACTCCCGAGCCTTGCAGAGCTTCCATCATCACGAAAAACAACCTTCCCTACTCTGAGTTCATCATCCCACGATTCAAGTTCAGCTTTCCTCCAAATGCTGGCATTACTATCTGAAACTGCCCAAATACTGGACCCCACCAATGACTGATCCCACATTGTTGGGATGTACTTCTTCAAAGAAGATAATGACACATTAAACCCTGCACATAAAAACCCATGTCAACTCTGAGATCCTGGAAAAAAACTGTTCGAGCAAAAGAATACATATAAAACAGGTACATAGCATTATACAAACGGGTTAAGAATATGCCAAAGCCAAAATGGAAAAGAACTGCAAAAGCTGTTCTAACACAGCAGTATAACAAACTGCATGAGGCTCAGAAGAGAACATGTTCCAACTAGCCCACTGATTTGTTGAAAGAACATAAGAATAATATTTAGAAAAACAATGCCATATTACCTAATTTCTCCTGTATTGTAAACAGAAATGAAATCAAAGAGTTTCTCAGGCATCCAAGCAAATATTAAATGAGTACCAAAATGCATTTTCTACTTTGAAAAACTAAAAATTAAACAAACTGCCCTTCATCATTGTTCTATAAAAGCTGCTTTGCCAGGATATGGCTGGTTAAATCTTCCATTCAAATCACACACCCTCAATTGGTGTGAAAATGGAAAAAAAAAACAAAATGTCCAGAAAATTTGTGGATCAACAGGTCCACACTGTGGAAGTTATTGCAACATACCATGTGATAAGCGGCAGTTAGTACCAAATCGACATCGTTGTTGCAGAAAAAACTTGCATATCTGCACTTGGGCTGTCTATCATTAGCACAGTGACTATTGAAAACAATCAGGTTTTACTCTAAAAATTAGCTCAATGTAATTCCAGCACGTTAACATTTTCCTTTCATCAAATAGTCAAAGCCCTAGTAACAAACATTATGCGTGTATAAGGGTAGAATTTAGCAATTTAATTTTGCCTTTTCAAAAGGGCGAATTGCATTCACTCCAAAGTCTTCCAAATAAGTAGAATATATGGAGAAAATATGAATTAAAAAAAAAAACAATCTCTGTAGACTGGGGGGACAGAAGGGCAATGGATTATCTTGTACACCATTCCCTAAAAAAAATAAATAACTTTTTCTAAAAATAAATATAAAATCAGGTAAAAAAAAAAAAGACATACCAACATATTTTCTGATGTAGGGGTGAGGAAAGAGATCTTCACAGTATCTGAACCTTCCAACTCAATAATTTTACCATTATACCAACGCCCATCATTGTAACGGAATCTACATTTTGATCCAACAGAGTAACTTTCTAGTGGTTCTGGTTCAACATCATTTGGATCAAGAGGCTCTATCTTGACATCCTCAGCAGCATGCTTTGAATCATGTAGCACAGAATCAACTTCTCGCAGTAAACGTGCACGCTTTAGGTGCAGAAGTCCCTCCTCTGCATCTTTAATTGCCTGAACAAGCTCCTCCAGTACCTGAAAGGGGGAAAATAACATCAAGCAACTTGTGGAAACCACTACAAAGTATGAAGTAAAGGGCATAAACATGATAACTGATGTCCCAAAAATATAAAACATGCCAACCCCCACCCCCTCATATCTATGAAACCAAGGTTACAATAGATGGGGAAGCCTTTTCTCCTCTTACTCTCAATTCTCTTTTTATGCACAGCATTATTTTTCTAGTCAAGTACCAACTCAAGCATCAGAGGTCACCCACAAAGATTGGTTCCCCATATTTACTTTCTCTATGTTGCAAGAATCAAACACTAAAAAAGATATGGGGACCCTCAAAGTGAGTGATAATACCTTTTATGCATCATCAAATAACCAAAATCAATTTCTATGATAATTAAAATTAACATATAACAATATACACGTACATACATGCACTAACTAAGCATTATATCTGCACTCTCATACAGACCATTGATCTGTCTTCAACCGTAAAGAATGCTCCTCACGTAGAAGCAATTTGTGCAAGCAATGGAAAGAAATCAATTATGGTTAGGCAGTGAAGAACATTGTTTGATTTTCACACTTGGTTTGGGAACATGATCAGGTGATTTAAGGATTGCATTGATCAGGTTGCAACTGCACAATATAAAAGGAGCACTCTAGCTAGTTAATAACAGTAACTTTGCACATAGATTACACCTATAGCTCTCAAAGCAATAACGCAGGACAGCTACAGATTCATGGGCTAATAAGCAAACATTCATTATCAAGTTTTAATCTTTTTAATGGGTCAATGCATTTCCAACTATATAGGCCATAATAATCCGTGAACATTGTACTAATTAATTTCTAAAAAAATAATAATCTAAAATTAACATTAACTTTGTCCCTTCGGGGACATCCGATAAAAAAAAATTAACATTAACATTACCCAAATCATATTCGAGTTGCAGAGACCCATTGCATGCTTAATAGCAAGGAACCCTAGTCCCCAATTGGGATCGCGAAGAAACTACAGAAAAGAGAGAGGGAGAGAGGTAAATAAGAAAGGGAGGTGTACCGAGAGCAGCTCGGAATTGGAGGGATCGAAGGCGAGAGCATCGTTCAAGGCAGCGAGTGAATCTTTCTGCTCTTGTAACTGAAGCTCCAGCTGATTCTCTAGAGCTCTCTCTTCTTCGCTCGCCATCGCTTCTGGTGTTAGAGGAGCAGAGAAAGAGAATCCTTCGCAATCTGAATTCCTCAAATATATCCCTCTTGTATGAAACAGAGTTCACGACAAGTCGTTTTTCAGAACTTGTTCGTTGACCTTTGAGGACGCTAGCGGGTCGTCGATTGACAATGTGAATGAGGTTATCTTTTCCAATACATGACTTGTCGTTCAGTCTATTTTGTTTGTGTCGTTCCATTGTAGTCATTTGCCCACTGAAGAGACGAGGGTGGTTCGACGACCGCGTGAAAGAGGTTAATTAATGTTTTAATTGTCGTTCATTTTGTTTGTGTCGTCTCATCCTGAATGACCATCGTTTCCCTTCAAAAGGGTCCATGACTAGATTGATGGATTTTTTTATTTCAATATTTTAAATTTATAAGATTCAATACAATCATATACATCTTGCGTGAATTAAATTTAATTGATTTAAAATCAATTAAATATTAAATAACAGTTCAGTTAATAAGAAATTTAATTAATTAATTCAATAAATTTATTTATAAATTTAATAATATAATATTAATTAATATATTAGTAGTGATATTGCCGGCGAATATTATTATAGTTAGAGCAATTAACTTTTTTAATTTATAAAATAATATATTTATTCTTCTATTTTCCTTAAAAAAAACTTCAAAAATAATTGCTTTTTATATTTTTAAGATATTATCATGAATTATATTTTTATAATTTTTTTCTCAACTATTTTCATGTATAGAAATATTATTGTTTTAAAGAAAAATAAAATTCTATTATCCTTAAAAACTTATTTTGTATTTTTATTAGTACCAACTAAGAAATTATCACTTTGCATGCAAAAATAAATGGAAATTTTGTTTTAATTTCTTTCTTTTTTTCTCCTTAGTTCTTATTTTTCTTTTATCTTAATTTTTTTTAAACTTAAAATATTATTTTATAATATTATGAAAAATTAATAATCTATACTTGTATGAAGTTAATTTTTCATAATTCATTTTATCTTGAATCATATAAAATATGAAATATTTTTTTTATTAGTGATTTGGATAATATTATTAATGTCATCATTTAACAAATATATATATATATATATATATATATATATATATATTATCAATATGATTTGTTTATGAATTCAAAACTACATAATTTTTTTTAAAATCAAGATAAAACAGTATAAATAAATTTTGACTTAATTTTAAGAATGAAGTAATTTTTTATTTGAATTAAAAAAAAAAAAATAATAGTGAATGATTTTATTTTTAGAAAACTATAAATGCAATTATTTTTCAAGTTAATAGAATGGTAAATACATGAAATTATCTTATTTTATTTTTTAGATAATATTAAAAAATAAATAATTTTATAATTTAAAAATATATATATATATATATTTTGAGAAATAAAAATAACTGTTTACTTTCTCTGAAATGATGTCTGATTTAATTTGAGCAACGCTGTGCATGAAGGTAGTAAGTCGTTTGAGGCAATCAACATGTCGTTTGTAATATAAATAACATACCCTATGCGCTTTGTCATAGAACGACAGCGTATTACTTAAACGGTACGGATCCAAGATTAATGTCGTTCTTCTTTCGATTACTGCGAATTTTTTTAACACTCGATCACTTTTAGAAGTTCTAACAACTCAAAAGCTTGGGCGAGAGCAGAGCAAAAATATAGTAAAATTGAGTTCGCAGAAACCCTAAAAGAAGGAAAAAGAGGAAGAAAATGGGGCATCACAGCTATCACCACCACCAAGCAGCGGACAGTTTAGTGAATCTGTTGACAAAGGCAAACCACGATCTGAACCAGGTTCAAATGAAGCTCGAGAAAGAGTTCCAACAAATCTATCCCGATAATGTAATTTAACTCAGTTCTATCTCTCTCTCTCTCTTTTTTTTTTTTTTGCTTGTTTGTTTGCTGAGAAATGGTTTAATTGTTGCATTTCTTTTTACTGTAGGCAAATCCTATGAAGCTAGTTAACAGGATAAAGAAGATACAGGAGGATGTTACTACACTGAAAGAGCAGTGCCGTGAGCTTCTTGTTGCCAAACAGGTAGTCTTTTTCTTCTGTTTGGGTACTGTGCAAGTGTAATTGAAGACAGGATTAGTATATTTATAAAAATTTGATTTATTTGATGAAGATTCATGGAGGGCAAGCTATCAAATATACAAAATTAGAGTGAGAACTGATTTAAAGTTTCATCCATAAAAGTGTTGATTTAGAAATAGTTGGTACAAATGAAAAGAGTTGTGAAGAATTCAAGTGTTTTGGATTCTGATTGTTTATTAACTTCTAAGGTTATTGTTGGCCTCCTTAGTAAAAATATATGTTCTAGTTCTAGCACTGAAAGAGCAATTTCAGAGGAACTCAAAATGTTATGAAAAATATATTCAAGGAGAATTAACGGCTTAGCTTCAAAAAGGTATTAGAACAAATTGCCCATCCGTTCTTCTGACTTTTCATGTAGTTGCTGCTGCACATTTAGGTAGATGTCTTGGGCATAAATGAAGAAGCAGCAGAGTAGCTGCAACCAATCATTTTTATGCAATTGGTAGTCATTTGAGGCACAAAAGTAATACCCAACTACCTCAAACCCTGTCCCATTGACTGGGTGGAGTCTCAAGAGAAGGGGACTTTGAATACACACTCATCGAAGAAGACAATGATAAAAGAAAAGAAAAGAAAAGAGAGAGAAGACACAGACGTTGATAGTGATATTAATTTTTACAAATTTTTTTTTTTTTTTTTGCAGGACTTGATTGATAAAGCTCGGATAACACTTGTTGGGAATAGAAGTGTACTAAATCGAATGCAAGCATCCATGGGCATTCCCATCACCAATGTGGATGAAGACCCTGCATTTGCTAATTTCAACCAGGTATATACTGCTTTAAAACATTATTTTACTATTGTATCATAGAGGAAAAAAAAGTTGAGCCAAATTTAGAACAGGACATATCTCAGATTCTCAATGTGAAAGATTTGGAAATAAACTAATATGTTTGAAGAGAACACCTTTCCACTAAAAGAAAAATATGCTCAAACAATTCCTTGTCATCACATAAAATGAGCTTTTCATAACTTTCACATAGGATTTGAAACTCTAAATTTGACATTTAAAAAGCAATTAAGTTAGTTCACTGAATTGTCTCAGTATTGGATGAGAATCTGCAGCTCATGAAATTCCATGGGCCACACTAGCTAGAAAAGAAAAATTATATGATCTGTCACTAATAAAAGGATAAGCACCTGAACACATCTTTTATATGATGCTGCAATCATCAATTTCAGCACAAATTGGTTTTCATCACAGTTTTACATATATTTGCAGCCTTTTATCTCAAAATTAAATTAATTGATGGAAACAAAGTGGAGTGTGATAGCAAATAACATTTTGAATGTAAAATATCATTTACATAATTGTTGTACTTGACTCAAAGGTTGTACATTTTTTCAAATGGTGCTGAGTGCTTGCATCATTTGCCAGCAAGCAACCAAAACTAACTGTGAGGCTTTACAAACGGAAATACCCATCTGGAGATGTGTTGGGTAGCTTTTCTTTTGCGATGATAAAGCCTACATAGCTGAACCTCTGTGCATTCTTGTTTACTTCATTGTTGTCCTTCTTTACTAACCTATTCATGCGATACCATTTCTAAAGTGATATAATTACTGTTTTAATTTTTTTTTTTCAGATTATTGATGAGTGGACAGTTCAAGTTAGATCAAGAACAGGTAAGGATTCATGAATGTGATGACTTTTTTTGTTACTGCAAAATTTTGTGGGCGGGGATAAGTTATTAATTTCTGGCAACATGGAGATGCTTGCTTGTTATTGATGATTGAAAAATGAGAAATTACTAGTTAAAAAAAAATTGGTGTTCTTATCTTCTGCATGACTAAAATGGTCATGCATAATTTCTGTTTCTTAGACAACACAGTGTGGCATCACTTCTTTGGACCAATTTTCTGTTCACTGCCATAACGAATACTGTAAATTTGAGTTACATTTGGGAGCCAAAATGCGGTATTCAAAGTTCCGTTGATTGAGCTGATACTGAAATAATTGTGAGATACAGACTGGAAAAATAGGAGAAGTTGCAAAATAGTACTTTTACCTTTTCTGATAGGGCTTAGGATAAATGTATATAACTTGCAAGTATGCGAATTATAAATAAAATATTCAAGTAATTTTGCGTTGTTTATGCAGGGGGTGAGGAGCACAATTCAGAATCAGAGGATATTAACAAATTACTCTTCTCAGCTATAGTTCAAGGCAATTGAATGATAGCCTTGTTGAAAAAGACTCCTAGTTAAATCAGTGCACAACCTCTCAAATTTGGTTGGATGAGGACTCTGTAGTCAGTTTAATGTTTCAGCGTAGCAAATATATTGTGTTTATTTATTGTCATTTTCCCTTCTGTGAGATAAATTTTGTATAGTATATTAAAGAAACATCTTGCTTATCTCATTATAGTCTCTGTCACTTGTACTTTATTAATAGGAAAATCATGTATTTTTCTACCATTTGCTTATTCTATGGCACCTTTGGGTATCAATATTCTCCTTTTGATACCCAACTGCTCTAAACTGCAAAGTCATTCAGGTGCAGTACGCTACAAGCACAGATTTTCTTCAATAATGAAATGCCTTACAAAAAGATATCAATTAATTAGTGTGCTGAAAAAGAGATCTTGTATAACGATTTTTGGCAAAACCTGATCCATATAAATTCTGGCTAATTGTTTTGTGCTGACATGAATTGATTTGTTCAATAAGACGTTGAAACAATACATGGTATAATGTATGATCTGTGCCATGAATAAATGAGGCTATGACTTTAATCACTTCATCATTAATTCCAAAATGAAGATGTACAAGAAATCACAACAAGAATAGGATTCCAGTTCAACATTTCTCACGCCCTGGTGTTTGTAACCTGTTGATGGCTTTGCTACGAACTTACGGAGCAGCTACTTGGAAATCGGAGGCTCCTCCAACCACTTAGCACGAAAACCTGTTCCTTTACAATCCGAGCAGCGCATTGACCCCTGAAAATCAAGAAATCGAAGGTATTTGTTATACTGTATTTTTAGCATTGCAGTAACAGGCACGGCCACATCTATTTGTATTCAGAATTAAGAAGAAAGCTTGAACAATCAAAGGCACTTTTTAAGTTTAATATACCTTTCCAGTACAAATGACACAAGTAGTGTTTCTGGAAGGGACTTGGCAGAGCATGTTATCGCCAAGAACGAAGAAGCCTGTACCGGCACACCATTTGCATTCAACATGCCCTTTTGAGTTGCAAGAATTACATTCAACTGGCCTTGGTTGCTGTAAGCATCATCAAATGTTGAAAAGTTGATTAAAAAACAAATGCAATTTAGGCATTAGTCTTTAATATTGCCTAACTAAAACAAAACCAACTAATTTCATACAGACAACATTCCATGGCAATTGTGTAACTGAATAGAAGTAGGAATTGAATGGTTATTCCATTAGCAATTCTTCACTTATGTGCAAAATGTTTATGAAAATATTTATTTACATAACAAATCATGACTCATTTATAATTTCAATAAAAATAACTATTCTATTGTCATCTTATTCCAAGAATCAATCTTTTTACACAGCAAATTCATCTAATGCATACATCCCAATTTTCACATAAGAATCAAATGCCCTAATTTGTAGTTACTCACCCTAATAATCATCTTATCCATTCATTTCTATAATATATTCATACCATTATTCTTCAATCCAGCTTGCACTGTAGGATTGATTATCAAGCTAGGAATTTTCTATATTAATTTCAATTCATCATTTACTCAACAATTGATAATCCCAATTAATATTATACAAATAATGAAATAAACCAAAACCCAATAAATGAATTAAAAAAAATAAAGAAATGGTAAATTACATAATAAATATTATAATTACCTGTGAAATTAACCAAGCTTGTTCCATGCGCTTAACGAAATTAGAGGAGCTCTCATATGAATCCACCATTGAAGCCTTAACCAAACAAACCCTAGAAGTAGTGGCGGTGGAGGTGGTGGTTATACCAGAAGGTAAAACAATCCCTAAACTGATTGGTATTCTTTTAGTTGATACGGAGAAGCTCATTTTATCAATGGAATTGGGCAAAATCAAATTCAAAGGCTTGCTACAATAACATATACAATTCATCATTTTCTTGGAAAGATTTTATGAGTTATAAAGAGAGAAGAAAACTGTGGATTTTGGGAACGGCGAACTGACGTGGTGGTTGATACAGAGTAGAAAACTGTGCGAGCCAACGGTGAACTATCGGCGGCTTTGGGCCCACTTTCTTGTATGGACCGAAATAAATATCAGTCTGATTTTTCCTTTTCTTACTAATTTGGACGGAACAAGGAAGGTAAGGGCTTCTCTAGGCCTTTTATAGCTGGGCTAAGCTTTGCTCTAATTAAACTAATTTTACGTTATGAAAATTTCTAATAATATAATTTTATCAGTCACAATCCTCTATGAATTTTTAATTTTTTTTGTTATAGTGGTAAGACCAAACGTTGAGGTTCTGGAATGTAATTTGAGTATAAATTTTATTTATAATATTTAATAAATTTAAATTTATGCTAATATTTATACAATACAGTGTTTTCTTTTTGGCTATTAGGAATTGAATAAGGTATTTGTTACTATATGCTCTCTCTACTCTCTTGAAGTAGATTTTCTTTTCTGTTCTCTTTTTTGTGTTTTTAAAGTAGATAATTGAAATTAGGTTTGATTTTTTTTTTTTTTTTTTTGAGTTTGAGATAATGAATAATCAATCTTTCTTAATGAGAATGAGTTCTATTACTGCACGTGCTACTTATATAATGTATATCTCGTTATATAAATTGTGAAATGCTCCTCTCTGCGAATCTATTTGATTGCGTTCTTTGGTCCTTGAAAGAGATTTGAATCCTTCAAGGCGATGGCTATTCAAGCGAAGGGATTTAGATCTCTGTCAAATGAATCCTAAATCTAAATTTGTTATTCTGGGGTGGGCTCCTATTGAAACTTATCGGTGCAAACTTTTTAGAGATGGTTCATATGCTTTTCCCTTTCTCGTGGCAGTAATATCGCTCTTTGGGCCCCAAGCGACGACGACTGTGTAAGTTGTGAATGTGGAGGGTTCTGTAAGAGAGTAGGTGTACTAAGGGTATTTATGTAATTTGTGCATCTATTTCTTCACAGCTATTATGATTGTGCCTGTTAATCTGAAGTTTAAGTCCATGTGTAAAAATTCAAATTTGGATAATTGGTTTAGGATATTAAGTCCTGCAACTTCCATATATAATATTTGATGTACTGACTTAAATTTCATGTCCTTATGAATACTAATCTATTTTTTTTTAGTAAATATTAAATTCTATCAATACCTATTGAATTTATATGTTTTGAATATTATAATAAATTTTATACCATGCAAGTATAGTATTGTGTAGATGTATATTAAAATCTAAATATTTTAGCTCTCTAGTAAGTATAAAATTTGTATTCCAAAAGAAACAAAAATCGTATAAAGAAAAATAAGTATGAAAATGATGGGTGGGTTGCTTCGTGCAATAAACGCTTTCTCAAGTAATAATTTACATAAAATAATCGACAGTCGTCATGGGGAAGTTTTTGTTAAAGAGATGCAATCAAATCAATTTGAAAATATTGTAATTACTGGAGATATGCAGTTGAGGTAGATTTTTTATTAAGTTATAACTGTGAACCTGTCTCCACCCTTGTTCTTTAATTAACATATTTTAAACTTCACTTCAAATTAATCATCTTGTTTTGTTTATTAATTTTTATTTTAATCAAATTTTATAATTAGACAAGTTATTATATTGAAATTCAAATAAAAGAAAATATATTTCTTATGATTCGTACTTTAATAATAAAAAAAAATGAAAATGAATCCGCTTGTTAATAAAAATGAAAATCTCTTTAATATTGAAGTGATTTTAAATTTGAATTTATTCACAAAATTATGTAAATTCATATGATTAATATGATGATAAAAATAAAAATCTATATATTATATAATCATATAAGTATAATATTGTATATGTAAATGACTACAAAATCACAAAAATTAAATATGACAATTTTAGGATCATAAATTTCCAACTTGGAGCTCCATCCAAAATTAAAGGTAAAGACTAAAGACCAAGGGTTAAGTTGCATGAAAGTCATATCAACCCTCTTGTCATTATAATGTAACCACATCTATGGTTACCATTTAAGTTTATCAATCAATTGACATATATAACCATTTGCCCTATTTATATACAGATATATATTTCTCTCAGCCCATTCCAATTAACTGTAAATTCTAATATACCACTTTAAAGTCTCTTCCTTTGCCTCTCTCTCTCTCTCTCTATGATGGAAAGAACTATGAACCCCATAACTTCTTCTTCACCAACTTCACCCACAACCTTTGTTCAAGCAGACACTAATACCTTCAGAGACCTTGTCCAAAAGTTGACTGGTTTAGCTGGCGACTCATCAGAAAAGCTTCCGGTCACTCTCCCTACTAGACTTTCCTCAAAGCTTTCTCATCCCGTTGACCCAACGGGCCCACGTCGGTCACCTTTCAAACTCCAAGAACGCAGACACAACATAAGGAAACTCGAAATCAAACTTGGCCTCACCTCTCATCGTCATCATAATAATTCATCATTGAGTCATCACTTCTCCCCTCGAAAAATTCACCGGTTCGAATCACCGATCCAAAGTCCGGTGACTCCACTATCCTCAGAATCACTCTTTTTCCGGAGTCCTGGCACTGAGTCACCAGAGGAGGAAAAGGCAATAGCAGAAAAAGGGTTTTATTTGCATCCATCACCGTTAACTACACCAAGAGGAAGCGAGCCACCGGAGCTATTGACTCTTTTTCCACTGAGTTCACCGAGTCAGAGAAATCAAGATTAGGTTTCTTTATTTTTTCTTTCTTTTGTTTCTTGAATCTTGAAAGAATGTTAATTTGTAGGTGAAATATATACGTATATATATTAATCTTGGGTTTTCTGGGTATAATTAAGAGTGTTAATCAAGACTTGGTTTCTTGATTAAGTTTTGAAATGGAAATATATATAGCTAATAGTTAATTTCAGCTTTTCAGATTATTGCATAATATTTTAGTTGTCTAATTAATTAACTTTGTGTTTTGATTCATTAATCTCTGAATTGATGTGGAGTGTGGTGGTGGGTTTATTTTCAACGGAATGAACAGTAATGACAGTACTGGCAACTTATTGCCAAACTCATAATCATTTGACCATTTAATTAATTAATTTGTTTGTTTCTGAAACTTTCTTTTATATATATATATATATATATATATATATATATATATATATATATATATACTCTCTCAAATTAAACTTTAGTTTTATAAGCAAATTTTTATATTAACCTAACAGGATATAAAATTAATTAATATGTTATTATTAAGGAGTAAGAGTATTTTAAAAAATTTACATGGTATTTTTATTATTTTGTGTGTCAAATCACAATCGACTATTAATTTAAGATGAATTATTATTATTATTATTATTATTTAGATCTAATACAAGTTTAAAATACCATCATCCAGTTAGGAAGAGAATTATACACTGAATTAAAGTCTCATTAATTAATTAATTAGTTTATTTATTTTGAAATTTCATCTTACTCTTTTGTTATGTCTTAGTACTATGATTTTGACTTTTCTTTTATTGGTTGTGGGTCATATGTAAGTTATTTTATGATCCCAGCAACCAATCATTACAATATGTTCCTGTATTAATTAATTCCATGCTGCTTCCTCTCTAATCTCCAATTTCTTACCCTACAAAACATAAAATAATAACCTAATATATATCTTGGAATAATTTTTTTTTTAGAAAGTATATCTTTAATTCATTACTTACTAATTGAGTTAATTAAAAGAATTATTTTCTCACATTTCCTCAAAAAATGGAAAATAAGAAATCTTAAATTCCATGTGTTTACTTTACTTGACTGAACTTTTGAATCCATAATTTAATGAATAATTCATTGGGTGAGATCATCACATCCTTTTCTTTTAATTAAAGATACAGTCGATAAATTTATACAAAGCATTTGTATCAACAGTATAAGCTTATAATAATATGATATCATTGAAAGTGTTGCCAATGTGTATGCACGATGAACACTTAATTACTAAATCAACCCCATTTACAATAATAATAATAATAATAATAATAATAATAAAGCACTTTAGTCAACCATCGGACAATGACACCTCATCCGTTTCAAATTGATAATTCATTTAACTTTTACATATAAATTAAAAAAATTTAATTAATATTATGTAAATTTTTTTAAATACTTTTATTTTTTTAATAATAACACATAATTTTATACACTTTATTCAATATATATATCCATTAATTACACAACTAATCAATGCAATTAATAAATAATGATATAAGAATTTCTTATAAAATTAATATTTAAAAATAGAAAGTGGATTAAATTTAATTTGAGACGAAAAAGTATATAATACTCCCTCCATTTTTTTTTATGGATCATTTTTTATTATTTTACAAAAATTAAGAAATAATTAATTGTTTTAAGTTTTAAAAATAAGATGACTAAATTATCCTTATTGATTATAGAGTAATGAATAATATGTGTATTAATTATAGAGTAAATGATAAGGATATAACTGAAAAAAAAAATTAAAGTCTTATTGATTTTCTAAAGTGATAAGTATTTTGAAAAAAAATTCTTATAAAAAACGATAGATAAAAAAGAATGAAATAAGTATTAATAACAAATTATGAAAAAATACTTCCTTTATTTATAAGGAAAATACAAATTCAATTCGAAGAAAAGCCTTATTAATTAATTCAACCATCAATAATTGCACTGTGCTAGTAAGTACGGACGCTAGAAGTATAAAATGGTCATGCTCTTTGAATTTAATATTCAAAATATTTAAATTTAATTTATTCTTAATTGAGTGAAATAAATATTTATTCGAACAACTTATAAATTTAATGGAATATTTAAATTTTATATTTTAAATAAATATTATATTTTATAATATTTAAATAATAATTTATTAATAAAAGTTCAAAATCAAAATCAATTTGAGTTTTATTTTAATATTGACAGATAAATATATTTAATTTTTTTAATAATAATTGAGTTGAATATTTAAACAGCCATAGTTTCACACATGAATTGCGGGCCCCAAGTTGGGTTTGCAATGTTACGTGGACATTTCCTTGGTCCCACACACACAAGTGCTGAATAGTAGTGAAAATAGTCATTGTTGTGACCTTCCGGTCGTTGTCAAAAAGACCGTAACATTGTAAAAAAGGTGACCGTTAGATTAATTAAAAAACGGCTGTGATTAAATATTGGAGTTGCTTTGTCAATACACGGTATCATAGTGTCTTTGCTTCCTTGGTTAGTAGAGTCACAAGGAAAGTGCCTAAGGACTATGGTGGTCCCCATCTTTGTGATAGACGTGGCTCTTTTTCCACTTGATTAACAACTTAACGGGGAAATTTCTGTTTCCGCGTAACACCGTAACGCTCGTATTCCCTAAAGTAAAGCAAGGGTTTTGACTTTTTTTATTTGTGGGCCATCCTACCAAGTTCATCACTGACCGTCGATCCAATTTAATCAACTATTAAGTTTTTTTCCAAGAATAAAAATTAAAAAATACCTTTTTTTTTTCCAAAGAAATTAAAAAAACCTCGCCCTCCCATTTATTTATTATTTTTTAAACAAATTATAATACTCTATTTTTTTTTCCAAAGAATTATAATACTCTAATTCATTTCTTAGTTTATCTGTTATTTTTAAACTCTATCACTTTTTTTTTTCTCTCTCTTTTAGTACAAAAATTAATGAGATGATTCTTATAAAATACATTATTTTTATAATTTTTTATTGCACAACAATAATATTTTGATTCAATGATATTAGTGATTCAAAACTGATCTCGAATTTACACTTCAGTTAAAATTAAATTTATAGAAAAAGTGATATTAAAGTTATTTTTTAAATTATATATATATTTTTAATTTTTATCATGTGAACAAATCGCAATGCCTTTGATCATAAAGAGAAAATGTAAATAGAAAAAATTGATTCATACACTTATTGTAATAATTTAAATTTTTATTATAATTTTTTTTGATAATTCAAATTAGATCAAGCATTGAATCTTTCTGACGAAGAGATGGAAAAGTTGAAGGAAATAGCTAACATGAAAAAGCAAGTAATGAGAGTCAATTTCAAGCACTAAATCCATTTTATTATATATATATATATATATATATATATATATATATATATATAGCATTTTGTATATTCTATATTTAATTGAAGTGATATTAGAATCAATGTTTTCAAATCCAGTTCGGTCTTAGAATTGATGAAAATAAAATGTCATAGGTCATAGGTTCAACCAAAATTGAACTAAAATTTTAAATATTATCATATATTTATTATTTATATGTTAAAAATAAATATAATTAAATTTAACGAACGTTATCAGAGTAATTAATGAACATTACTTATAAGAAATATAAATTTGACACTATTATTTAGAAAAAAAACGACAAATTAACTCATTAAGTGACCATTTTGAGATCTAAATTTGGATGGGTCTCATTACTTGGTAGTATGAGATCTATTCGAATTTGTGTTATCATACGTAAGAAATATGAATTTAAATATTTATATACTCAAAATGATAAATAGTTGAATAATAATTTGAAACTCAAAATAAGCTCTATACTAAGAAAAGTGAGGGAAAAAAATGAGTTATCTCACATTAGAAAAATGCAAAGTTGGAATGGAGTATATATTAAAAGATTCCTCTTTTTATTGTTAAGAAAGTAGCAAAAGAGGTTTCTCTCACACACATAGGAGTGCAAATTTAAGGTTCGGAATCTAAGTTCAACATGTGAGCATGCGACTTGCGTACACGAATGCTAGACTGAAATAGACTGCCCGTGTCAACTTAAATTTTGTAATTTTTTTTTTCCAATAACGAATTTAAAAAAAAAAAAAAAAAGTTCCTCCGCCCTAGAAAACTTGGACCGAACCGGCTAGGTAACCAGTTACTCAATCAATTCGTTGGATTTTTTCTGATTTTCTCTCTACTCAAGTATATAATCTAAATCGAACTGGCCTAACATTTAATTCTCAATTTTTTTTTATTGAATCAGTCCGATCGAGCATATTCTGACAACCATGATTGAAATAATAAAGTAATAGGAAGGAGAGTCCCAATTTCCTTGCCAAGACACACAATCAATACATGCAGCCCAAATTTTGGAATTATGGTGCTGAAAATAATTGAATTTCTCTGTCAACCACTTGATATAATTGAATTGAATAAATATCCATTTTCCAATCTAAACGGCAAGAAATGTTTGAGCTTGACATGTAACTATCAATCAAAACGCGGTGTAGAATTTTGTATGACCATAAGTAGGAAACAATTAAAGTTCAAGTCTAATCAAATATTTAATTTCTTAATTCTAATAATTCGCTTATATATAATAAGCAAATTTACTTTTTATTTTACTAATCAAAATTTAATTATTAAAGTCATAACATAAATAACTTTTTTTTTTTAAATTTACAAACCTCCTAATTACAACGTAAATAATTTAATTTTAATCATATTAAGAAAATAAATTGAATATAATGTCCGAATATTATTTATACTTAATTAAATATTTAATTTATTCCCTTCTTAAAAAATTGAAAAGAAACATTATGTTTATACAAATTTCAGGAAATGAATTGTTGCATATTAAATAATAAACTCTGATTATTGATTTTAAATTAAATGATAAACTCTATTTTTGTCTTTGTATAAAATGGCACTTTGTGGTTCAAATGGTCAATGACTCGTTATCCCTAGTTAGGCCTCAATGGTCAATGAGAAAATGATATATGGTTGTCTGGCAATTTTGCTACGCATGGTCTCATATTTCACAATAAGCACTAAATTATATTATATATGCAAAAATTTATACTTTGCCCAATATTCTTGATAGAGACTTTTTTCTTTATTAATGTTTAAAGAAAAATTAATTAATGCATTAATAACTCTCTTAATATGAGTTTGATTACCTTATTTATCATTTAATCTTCAATACTTTTTTTTTTTTATTTAAGTTATTAATATGTGCATTCAACCAAATAATTGAAAACTAAAATTTCATATGTTTGAATTTGTGATGCTATTTTAAATTAAATATAATAATTTCATTCGTACTATAATATATTATAGTAAGATTGGTTTTAAGTATATCCATAACTAGAATGTTATAGTGTTCATAATTTATAAATTTATAATTTATAAAATTAATAATATATATATATATATATATATATATATATATATATATATATATAATTTTAAAAGTATATCGAAATTCAATTTCACGTGTCTTTCTAACCCCTCACCCAATTACTAAAAGAGGCATCAATTATGTTATGATTATATGTTTTGTCTAGATGTGAGTATTCGGTCGGTTTGGTTTAAAATTGAACCGAATCAAAATAATTAAAATTAAATTTTGAAAAAATCGAAAAAATTCAGTTCGGTTTTTTAGTTTGACTGTTTTTTTTTTCTTTATATATATATATATATTTCGGTCGATTTGGTTTAAACCAATTTTTTTTTATAAAAACCAAACTGAAATTTAATTAGGTTTATTATTTTAAAAATCAAACAAAACCACTTAAAAAAAACAAATTGAACTGAATCGAACCAATTAGTTCAATTGAGTTTTTCAGCTTCGATTCAATTTTGCTCACCCCTAATTTTGACCCAAAGACATGATATGTTATTCTAATTAATTTGGCCATTGAATTTGATTTTATATATATATATATATATATATATATATATATATATATATATATATCAGGGAGAGATAATATCCAATATAAATATAATAGCTACACAATAGGAGGTAATATTCCCCTTTAACATCTCTCACCAAATTGGTGATAACTATTTATAATTTGAGAGATTCGAATTTGAGATTTTTCATTTTTTATATCTTTAAAATAAATTAAAAAAACCAATCATATCACATTTTATTGGCAAATTTGATTTCTTTTGAACTTCACAAGTATAGCAAACATATATGGGGGTGATGGGTATATTGCTTATTTCATAGGACCCTCTCTTATGGTAAAGTTTAAACCTATTGATCTTTCAAGTCATGAATTTAATCATTTGGTTTAGATGTATCCTTAATTGACAAAAGATTTTTGTACCCATTTTGATAATTGGCTAGATAAGATAAGTATATCCTTAATGATAATGGGTTTGTCTCCCCTAACCCTGAAGTCATCAATCTTTATAAGTAAGGCAAATTAAAAGGGCTTTCTAGTTTTTCCTCAAGACTCATATAATCATTAATTAAGGTCAATCAACTCTCAAATTGCACACACAAGGAGAAACAATCATAATTACCAATTCAACATCAATGGTTAGGGTTGCAAATATTCTTTGAAAATGGTAATTTCTTTCTATGAAAAAGACATATTCCCATCTTGATATTATAATAGCCTTTGAAATTTGTTAAAGATAGTGGATCTTAGCATACACGAGGGAGTGATGAGAGCATTTTCTAATTATATATATATATAATTGCTATAAGGTTTGAGTGAGAGAATTGAACCACCTAAATATTCATTAATATATGCTCAATATTTATACCCATATATTGCCTCTTGAATATAATCTTTACACATCAAAATGTGATTTTTGATGTTAACAGGCAATATAATTAATTAGGGTAGAAATTCATATATATATATATATGGTTGTTTTATGTCCATATAGTTAGTAGGCTTGGAATTTTAAGTGCACCAGTTGAATTCCACAATGGCCTAACTTCTTTTAATTGGAGTATTTAATTGATTGAATGAATGACTGAAAAGTGAAAAGCATTACATTTCTTTTCACTTTTTACAAACCATTTCTTTACCTACCTTACCTTTTGCTTATCAATATGACAATATCACACCCTTATTTTAGGATTTACATTTCCATTTGGCTTCTTATACTATATATGCATATATAACAAATTTCATAAAAAAAAAAAGAAAAAAAAGAGTAATATATAGGAAAAAATACAGTAAAATACTATGTGGTTTCACACTTATTTTAAATGGAGGTTGTGGTTTGTTTCGTGACACTTTAATACCCTGTATTTAGCGTCGTTTGACACAAGAATGACAATTGACATAACGCCATCAAAAATACTGGGGTGGAAAATAAAAAATATTATTTTTTGATACGTGGTGTCCATGTGTCATATAACATAAAAATTGAAAAAAAAAAAAAAAAAAAAACGCAGCCATTTTTATTTCAGCTTTGCGTTTTATCAAATATAAAACTCATTTTCTTTCTTCCTTGTAAGTTATAATTCGGTCAATGGTCGCTTATTTTCCTCATCCACTACCACTTCTCCGCCGCTTCTCTTCCTCTTCTTAACTTTCTAGCCCTTACCTATAAGAAATTTACAATGAAGATCTTATATTTTCTCTTGTTATTTACTTTGCCTTTCGTTTTCGCCATTGAATATGATGTCACTTGCCTTAAAGGTTTGAAGAACTTGCTTACTGACCTACTCAACCGACTCGCTTCTTGGGTAAGTGCGGTGGATTGAATGGTAAGAGTCTTGGCATTATACTTGTTACTAGTGTTGTTGGTGCTGCTGGGTTTTTGATTTTGGGGTTCGTAATTTGGTGGTGGCTTAATGTTAGACTAGGTGAGAAAGAGAAAGGTTATGGTGCTGGTAGTGGCAAAGATGATTCTAGCTGGGTAGAGTTGTTAAGGTCACATAAACTTGTTCAAGTCTCATTATTTCAAAAACCCATTGTTAAGGCTAAGCTTGCTGATTTATTGCTAGCTACTAACAGTTGAAGAAAAAGGAGGCCATGGTGTTGGTTTTAAAATTGAAGATGCAGTATGTATAATTTTTATTGAAATCAAATTTGAATCTTTATCTTCTTGCATCATTATTCACTGTGCAATCCATTGAAATTTCTTTGTTTTTGCCTTCAAATCTTGCTTTTGTGGTGTATACTCTGTTTCCATAAACATGTTCTCTTTTTAGAACAAGAATTTGAGTTTTAATTGTACGGGTAGGAGTAAAAATAGTAACAAATTCACCAAGAGCTGGGTTCCATAAATGCAAGCCCTTAAACCATATATCATACACAGACAAATTAAACCATTATAAGACCCAACAATTTCAAACTGTGTAGATCTAGTTCTCTTTTTTGAATTCTTAATGGGTAAAACAAGTTGGTTAATCGGAGTAAATAAGTCATCATCATCGCATATAACTAGTTTATCATTATAATCAATAAGAGATCTGAGTTTAAGAAGTGAGTATGTTTTGTTAGTTTTAATGGAGTGAGTGATGTGAAGAAAGTAGAGTCGGTAATCAAAATGCAGTGCAAATGTGTATTTTAATATGAAAGCAAATGTGGAGAGAGAATGTGCGCTGGACAAAGCTGCGTTTTTAATTTTTTTTTTCAATTTTTAAAATGAAAGCAAATGTTTAATAATTTTAAAATGTCATGTCAAAAAATGTTTAATAATTTGAAAATGTCACGTTAATATTTTTAACGCCGTTATGTCAATTGTCACTCTTATGTTAAACGACGATAAGTACAGAGTACTAAAGTATTATGAAACAAATCACAGCTTCCATTTAAAATAAGTGTGAAACCACATAATATTTTACTGTAATTCTCTATATATAATACATTGGTAAATTTGACTTTTTGACTATAATTTGAATTGAATATCTCGTAGTCTAAAAATATTATAATATCAGTAAATTAAAAATTCATTAATCAAAATAATTGCTTTATTTCATTAAATATGTATTTCATTCATTGGTCATTTCATTTTACAAACCAAACCTAATTTATATATTTTATTTTTCATTAGTGAATCTGTTAGTCATCTATGATTATACATCTAGAGATCTTCTCCATGTAATGAAAAATAATTTTATGCATTAAATTATATATTTCATGAGTTTTCCAAATATAAAATTTGTATATAAATGATGAAATTTGATTTAATTATATTAAATTTTAAAAATTATTAAAAAATTATGAGATGAGGGTGAAATAAATATTTTTTAATATTAATATGAAAATACAAAATTAAAATATATTTCATAAAATTTTATGAAATTTATTCAAATTGAATAGGGCCTAAAAGCAATTTCTTGGGCTTGTCTAAATAAAGGACGGACCCCGATAAGTAACTGGTTAGCCAGCCCAGGGAAGAGGAATCAAAATCTGAATAATCTTTGGGCCTAACTAAATTTGTCAAGCTATGGGCCTTTGACGAAGTTAGCTTGTTCAATGTAAAAGTTTCAACCTTAATTATGATGAAAATAAGTATTAATAAAGAAACAACTCAATCTCGATATACTAAATAAAATTATTTATTTTATTTTTGTATATAAGAAACAATAAATGATATAAAAAATTCCACTACAAATTAAAAGTTTAAATATTCAAATAATGACCAATATATAATAATTATAATATTTTTATTCATGAAAAAATCATTAACTAAGCTTGAAAATTTATGAACAAATATAATTTATTCTTATGTCATGTTAAAATTTAATTAAATCATGACAAATAATAATAATAATAATAATAATAATAATAATAATAAAGTGATCAAAATTAGAACGCCCAATCCTTTCATATTATGTTCAAAAGATTACTTATTACTCTAAGGGTGCGCTTGAATCGAATTAAATGTTACTTCTGTCAATACTTTAATTCTTTTTAATTTTATTTGGTAAGTTTTTAGATACCAAAATTAATGTTTAACCCCCTTAACAATTATTCCCATTTAAATTTTAATTTATTAACCTATGATAAGTAAGGGTAAAGACATGTAATAAAAATAAAAGCGCAAAAAAGAGACTCGACTGTGTATTAGAAAAAAGGAAAAAGAATTTAATTTTTTTTTATGGAACTGATTTTTTTTTTAATTTAAATTTCATTTATAAAATTGTTTAACTGGATATTTATTTTTTTAAATTTTGTTTAGTTGTAAATTATGATTGATTACAGGTTTATTTTTATTTTATTTTATTTATAATATTACTTTATTCATTAAAATATGATAGGTTTTTTTCTAAAAAAATATATAATTTGTTTTAGTCAGTGAAAATGACTTTTTTTTTTAAATTAAGTTTTTTCATTATTTTTTTTAATATTTTATACAAAACTCAGTTAATCATGTTAATAATTTATTCATTACCCTTAATTTGTCAAACAAAATTAACAATTTAACTGTTACATCTGTAACTATTACTCTCTTAATAGTTACACCTGTAACTATTACTCCATTAATAATTACACTTGTAATTGTTACACTCTACATTTTTAACTCTGATTCATATGCACCTTAAGGATTAAAACATCTAAAAAGCAATATCTCTTTATTTAGAATCTCTCAATCTTTTTATTTTGTAATTTTTATTGCATATATATTTTGATTCATTTTTTACTAAATACATACAATAATATACTCAAATTCTCAATTACATATCTATTAACATGGTATCAGAGTCAACTTTGCACCACAATCTTCTAGTACTCTTTCATGTTTCGTCATGCCTGCAGTCGTATGTTAGTAGGGCCTAACACATGTACAAATCTGAATTTGTTCGGTCCTTAGTCTGCTTGTGCCACGTACTCGTGTTCTGTCACTCTTGCAGCCGTGTGTTAGCAAGACCTAATACATGAGCGAATTTAAATATATTCAGCCCTCAATATCTACGTGCTCGTGTTTTGTCACGCTTGCAGCCGTGTGTTAGTAAGATCTAACACATGAATGAATTTGAATCTATTTGACTCTCATTATGTTTGTAGTGTGTGCTAGTTAAAGCTTAACACATGTCAATTGAGATATTAGAACTATATATTCCTAATCAATCTTCCCATTTAAAATATCTCAATCTTTCTATTTTATAATTCTTATTATATATATATTTTGATCATTCTTGTGCTAAACACATATAATAATATACTTAAATTCTCAATTACATTTCTATTAACAAACCTCTTATAGTGTTGTTACTTTAAGGATTAAAACTTCTAATAAGCAATAAACCTAGTAATAGGTTTTAATTTTTTTAAAAAGATGAATAGTGGTAAATTTATTGGTGATCGAGTTTTAAATTTTTATTTATATATAAAAAAAAATTAAGAGTCGAGTGCATCAAAATTTAAAAAAATTTAATATTTTTCAAATTGAGATTCAACCTAAGTACATACATGTCTAGAAATAGGTAATTGTCATAAACAATATTGGAGTTTCCACTAAGAATAAATCATATGAAAAATGGACGGTGTTTGAATTTGAATATTTATAAGGTGTTTTTATGTGCTGGACGGTGAGGTTCCCACTTGCCACTTTGCTACTTCCCCACCCCCCCAACTCCTCCATGCCATATGTACCACATGCCACACAATATGAGTTTGTCTTCCCCCTTTTTTATTTTTTTTTATAGGACTAACATTTGCATGCATTTCACATGACTACAGTATAGTTTTAAAACTATATATATATATATACATTACAATAATCTTATTTCTTATGTCCTAACATTTGAACTCTCACCTTTTAATTGTGTGTTCGATGTTGACATGTATGACTTGAGACTTTCATCATCTAATAAGGATAACAACCTTTTTTTTTTTTTTTTTTAAGGGAATTGGGTTGGAATTTTTTAAATGAGAATGCAAGTTTTGAAATTTCAATATTTAATTTATTTGATGGTAAAATAAATATTTAATTATTTAAAAATAATTATTATTAAATTAATAATTTCATAATTAAATATTTGTTTAATATTTTCAATAAGCCAAATGTTCAAATTAAACAAAATGATTGAGATTATAATTTAAAATTAAACTCTTTGTTTAAAATTTTTATGCTCAAATTATGAGCCCAAACATGTGGTTTACTAGTTAATTTGATAATGCTGTTTGGTTTCATTTATTTATTTTTATTGAAAGTTTATGTATTGAAAAGCATTGGTAGTTATAATCTAATTATATTGTATATATTAATTGTTGTTTTAGTTTAGTAGTAAGATGATATTATTTTAAAAGTAAATATTATGATTCGATATATCTCTCAATTAGACAACACATCTAATTATGAGTATCTAATTGGACAATAAATTTAAAGGAAAATTATTTTTTATCATGATAATTATTTTTTTCTATTTGAAAATGTAAAATAATAAAATTTTCTTGACATAAAAGAAAATCTAAGTAAAACAGAAGCATT
>CATKHJ011119692.1:0-13566 GCA_949750685.1 Vernicia montana
TAATAACGTTTATTAATTTTAATTATATGTATATTATATTTTTTTTAACATATAAATAATAAATATATTAATTTATTTAAAATTTCGGTTCGACTCCGGTTCGACCTCTAACCCGTGACCCTCTGCCTTCACCAGTTCTAAAACCGGGCCGAGTTTGAAAACATTGATAATAAGGTTAGCTTTCTCTTTTTTATACTTAAAAAAAAAGTTAACTTTATCCATTTTCTTTTTATCTTCTATTTTTATTGCATTATAATAAAAGTCTAAAATAAAATTAAGATGTAAATTATTATTTATCAATAAACTTTTAATCGAATCACACTAAAATCTTGGATTAAATCTTAGTTGGAATTATATTTATTAAAAAAACAAGTAAATAGTACTATTTATTTGTATTAATTTGGACAAGAGCCCGGCCCACGCGGTGCGCTTCTTCAAAGAATTGTGGTGCAGGTACACGACAAGTACTATGTGTCCTTTTAAGGCCCAATCACTGCTAGTCCAGGAGCGTGCGGCCACACTATTGTCTATTGCTAAAAACAATCTGGCACGTGCGAGCCGCCGAGCCACCTCTCTCGCGCGGCTCATTCAAGGCCACTCTTTTCTTTCCACGATACGTGTACTCATTTCCGCCTCCCAAACAAAAATACATGTTTAAATGGTTCGGCTTCCCAATGCCACTTGCTTTCATCTAAATTACTATTATAATAGCCTCTCATTGTTATAAACGTTTGAAAGGGCTTGGATTCCTACATGGCAGGTTAAGTAAATACTGCCAAAAACAAAGTTCGAATTAGGTTTTAAAAAAAAATCATAAATATTGAATTTTTATGCACGTGTACTATACAAGTTCAAACACTTGTCAGCCAAGGAAATGCACATGTAATTACTACTACATTCAGTGCTATTTGTATTTGTATATTTAAACAAAAATCTGAATTTTGTATTAGTATATGTTCTATCCTTTAAAAATATCTAACGTTTTAGTTTTTTTTATATTTTAAAATATTTATCGTCTTAAAATTTAAATAAAATATTTATTATTTTTTAATTTTATATATTTATTATTTTTTATTAATTATTTTTATTTTTCTACATTAAAATTAAAAAAAAAATTAATTATTTTATTTTAGAATTATTATAATTAAATAAATTTTTTAATAAGTATTTAATATTTTGAAATGATGATGGTATTTGTATAATTAATTAATTATTAAAGAAAGAAAAATAAATAAATTTTTAAAAAATTTATGGGCCAGAGAATTTCAATTGATTGTTTCAAAAATATCCTACTCTTGATATGACTTAAAAAAAAAAAAAGAAAAAAAAAAGAGATATTTATTTTCCATTTGATGAAGTTAAAAACCTCCCTTTTCTTTCTCATTCTTTCCTTCTAAATTATAAAATTGACTTTTGTTTGAGAACAAAAAAAAAAAAAAAAAAAAAAGGTAAAAAAAATTCACTTTCTTGTGGTGCTCCATTCAGTGGTATTTATTTATTTATTTATCCGTTCAATTTATTATTATTATTATTTTTTTTTTTTTATGGAAGAATGTGACAGACAGAATCTGTTGTTCTTTTGATTATTAGGATGCAATTTTAGTGTTTATTTATAGTTAGATTGTTAAATTGTTTTGTGAAAAAAAAAATTGATTTATATTATATATTATTTTAATTTAATTTAATTTAATTTTCCCTCTATTTGGAATTCTCTCTTTGTTATTAAGAATTGAAGTCCTCTGTTTGGATGCTATTTTCTTTTAGAATTTAGATTCAATTCCCTCTTTTTCCCTCTTCTTTAGTTGCTGTTCTCTTTTCACTTGATTTTATTGTTCTTCTTGTTTTAATTGACGATATTGAGCTGAAAATTAAGCTTTATTCAATTTAGTTTCAAATTCTTTAGAACAAATTATACATTTTGATCTGTTCATCTTTTAGTCTGAATTTTGCTTCTCTTCAGCAAAGTTTAGCAAATTAGTTGAATGGGTTAATTTTGACAGCATGGAGCGAAATGGGGAAGAAGTGGTTGCCAATGATAGAGCTGAGAATGGAGAGTTACAAGGAAAAGGCTGTGATATTCCCCTGAAATTAGAGGGCCACAATAATGTATTGGAATCACCATTGATGTGTGCATCTTTGAGGAGAGATTGGCCAGAGAGCTCTACCCATGATTATATAGGTACAAGTAGAACACAAGATAAGAATTCAAGTACATGTTTAATTTCTTTAGCTGGATCTGAACCTCCCCAAACTAGCCCATGTTCTTTAAATGATGTGGGAAATGTTCTTGAATTGACTCTGAGAAATTATAGGACTCCTAATCTTGCTGGGCCTTTCAGTAATAGGAGAAGCAAATGGCAGAATCAGGGGTCTGAGTTACCTAGTCCTAGTGGATCTAGATATACGGCTTTGCATGGTGTTCATGATACCAAAGAAGTGTCTCTTTGTGCAAGGACTAGTGACGAGAGAATTATATCAAGCTGTAATGAGGTCACTCCTCTTAATACCTTAGCAAATTCTAGCTCTTCTCAGTTATCTGTAAATAAAGCCTTGAAGGGAAAGGGTACTTTCAGCAAAAATGGAGATACTCAAGCTGTATTTAGCAGTGCGGTTTTGGGCCAAAGTGATGGAAAATTGGGTTATTCAAGGAAGGTAGCTTATGATGCATTGATGAGGTCAAGTGCTAAGCTTTCTTTGCATAGGATTGATGGGTCTAGTTCTGAATCTTTACATCATGGGATCAACTTGAGAGAGTGGATGAAACCTGGGTGTCATAGAAGAGATACAGTTGAAAGCCTGTTTATCTTCAGACAAATTGTGGAGTTTGTGGATTTAGCACACTCTCAAGGAGTTGCTTTGCAAGACCTACGGCCATCCCGTTTTAATTTATTGCCATCTAATAGGATTGTGTACACTGGTTTGTCTGCCAAGAGAGAATTGAAGGCTGCTGTATTTCATGATTTCGTTAAGAAAAGGCCAATGGAACAAGATGCAGCCACATATGGTAGTTTAGTTGCAAAACAGCAAAAACTCAGTGAGGACATGAAGTTTTTCGAACACCAGCCTCGGCTGACCTCTACATGTAGCTTCAGGAGTACAGCAGTTGATGAGATTGAATTTCAAGGAAATGATGCAAAAGACTCTGGCAATGATGAAATTTATTCTCAGAGCCATTCTAATTACCAAAATTCACGTATGACAACTAGGCAACGGTCTCTTTCTTTAACTGCACAATTGGAAGAAAAGTGGTATACTTGTCCTGAGCAACTGAATGGAGGATTTAACACTTTTTCGTCAAATATCTACAGCCTTGGGGTTCTTCTTTTTGAGGTGAGTTTTTGGCTGCAGGTATTAGATATTTATTACGTACAGTCTATAGTCTTGTTTATTGGTTTGTTAACTTGATTTTATCACAAATAACTTAAGTTAGGAGTTGCTGAGCCATTTGTGAAAAGTGAAAACCATAGTCTACTGAAATTCATTCAAGATTTTAGTCTTCAGTCTTCACTTTATAACCTTGTAAGGCGAAACTTTCAAACATTGTAGTGACGTCTCATTGTCTTCACTATTGACATTGTAGAGCTTTATTCAAAATAATTTTTTTGGTTTCAAAAAGAAATATGATTTTGTACCATAATCTGGATCCATATCTTTTGTTAAAAACTCCTGTATGGAATATAGATAGGGGAAAAGTTACTTCAATGTGTTGAGTAGACACCCTATCTTTTCAACTAACATGGACTGTTTCCATCAGTTGCTCGGCTGGTTTGAATCACATGAGATGTATTCTACTGTTATGTTGGATTTGCGCAATAGGATTCTACCATCGAAATTTCTTTCAGAAAATCCAAAGGAAGCTGGCTTTTGTCTTTGGTTTCTTCATCCTGAACCTTCATCTCGTCCAACAGCAAGGTATCACTGTGTCTTCTACTCTAATTGGTTGACATTCTATTAATTCCTGAATTGGTTTAACATACTGTTGTTAGTGATTATGGCTGCTGGAAGTGAAAATTTCCTATACTTCATTATTAGCCTTACTTGTACTTGCTTAAATCCACCTGTTTGTTTCTTGTATCCTTCTAATTTTGCCATATGTAATGTGCTTTGGACCACTGACTATTAAGAACGCAGATCCATATGGTAAACCTGAGCCATTTCTTTAATTGCAGCTGAGATGCACTGCCTTAATTGCTTAGTTGGATATTGTTTCTACGGTGTCCATACAGTTTAAAGCGTAATTAATGGATATCTGCTCATGACAGTTGAATCCTCAGATACAGTGTTACAAATAACTAAGCTCTGATTATCTAATTGCTTAGTTATATCTAATACTGAAGTTGCTTCCTATGTTCTTGTAACATTCCTTGGTGACCCAGGAGATATATATACCATCTTGAGGTAGAAAATATTTCTTACTGGGTATTGTTGAGAAGAAAGTACTGATTAAATATCATTTAAATGACATGACTTAAGGGATGTTTCAGGAAGAAGATAAGTAGTCAATAGGATTGCTTTTTTGTGTCCAGATGAGTTGTTCATGCTTGAAAAGGACTTATTTTGATATCTTTTCACTGATAGATTCTGATATTGCTGTCATTAAGTATGGAGTACCATTTTTAACTTGTTTCTTGGTTTCATATAATATACAGTGGCATATGCTGCATCTTGTTTTGTATACCAAATACCTATATGCATCACAATTAAGTTACCTTCTGTATGTCTTCAAAATGTGGTTAAATATGATATATTTTCAAACTCCTTTATTTGACATGCAACAGGGAAATCCTGCAGTCTCAATTAATGTGTCAATCCCAGGAATTGTGTTCTGAGAATGATGTATCAAGACATCCTGAAAATGATGATACTGAATCAGAGCTGTTGCTTCATTTCCTCAATCTGTTGAAAGAACAAAAGCAGATGCATGCCTCCAAGTTAATTGAACATCTTGAGTGGTTAGAAGAAGATATTAAGGAAGTTGAGAAAAGACATATTTTGAGGATTTCCTCAGTTTTCTCTAGGGCAGAAGAGACCTTTCCTGGCACAAGAGAACAAGGATTACATCTTGGTACAAGTAAAGTAGATATTTCCAAGTCATTTTTGGCCTCCAATATGAATGAGGTAAAGCCAATGAGAAATATTAACCAGATTGACAATGCCTACTTTTCCATGAGATCCCAAATCCGCCTAACTTCTTCGGCATCACGCACTGATAAAGATTTTCTCAAGAAACAAGATAGGTGGTCTGCTGTCCATAATGAGGAATCAAACATGATTCAGAAATCTGTTGATCCCCTTGGAGCCTTTTTTGACGGTTTATGCAAGTTTGCTCGATATAGTAAGTTTGAACTGTGTGGATCACTGAAAAATGGAGATCTCCTAAGCTCTACAAATGTACTCTGCTCTTTATGTTTTGACCGTGATGAGGAATACATTGCTGCTGCTGGGGTGTCAAAAAAGATTAAGGTTTTTGAGTTTGGCACACTTTTAAATGATTCCGCTGATATCCATTATCCTGTGGTTGAGATGTCAAACAAATCTAAGCTTAGCTGTGTCTCCTGGAACAACTACATCAAAAATCATTTGGCTTCAACAGATTATGATGGTGTGATTCAGGTATGTAGTTCTTGCACTGGGGAAAACATTTGGTTTTACTAGTTCGTTGCATTCAATTTTATCCAGCTTCTTTCATTATTTTTATCATAGTGTATATGCTCACCAAACATTAGTTAATAAATTATCCTTGGAGGCCTTGTTGTAACTTAAAAGAGTCTTGTAGTTCAAAAAAAATAAATTTAAAAAAAAAAAAGCTTAAAAGAGTCTTGTATATTATGAATACCATACTTATTCTCAGTTAGCATTGTTGACTACCTGAGATCAGTACCATGAGTTTATTTTATAATTCTAGTGTTCCGAGAACGAAAATTTAAATGCCTTTGTACATAAATGAGGTAGTGTTGATCTAGCCACCCTCTTATTGAGAGACTTAATTATTATGTTGTGTCTTAAGTGCAGTGTAGTTGTATCTTAATTACTTATGCTTTGTGTGGATGGAGTCCAGATGTGGGATGCAGGCACTGGTCAAGGGTTCTCTCAATATAGAGAGCACCAAAAGAGGGCTTGGTCTGTAGACTTTTCACTTGCTGATCCTATGATGTTTGCCAGTGGAAGTGATGACTGTTCTGTGAAATTGTGGAGTATTAATGAGGTACACTTTCTCTCATACTGTTCAATTTGTGGTCCTAAGTTGTATGGAAATTGACTTGCAGTAGTGCCCACCACGTCACGCACTCAGTCACAGATGCACACATGCAGTTGAAGCCACTAAAACCAAACTGCATCAACTTACGAAATCTACATGCTCATATGCAGAGTTGTAGGAACAAGAGAACTAATGCAATCGTTTTAAGGGCTGTTGTCAATTATGAGGAAAAAAATTCTGATAAATTTTGTTTTACCTAGATGCATATGCTTAGGCCATAACTAACAGTTGAGCTATTAAGAAGAGATCTGTCTAATTTACCATTGAAATTGGATTATCTTCCATTTGTAGCAAGTATGCATATATCCTTAATTTTTAACAATGGACTTAATCCATGGTTACATCCATGGTTACATCAGCTGGTTATTTTGAGACTCCAGTTTTATTACCGACTCTAAATACCTTTTACTCTCATATTGAACTTAGGACCCTTCTTGAAAGTACAGTTTATGTCGTTATGATATTTTTTTACTTTCAAAGATGCGAGAAAAAATTTGAGTTTAATTATTTTACTCGGAGGTTATATAGGCATTTGGAATCTGGCCACTATCTGCTTTTTTACTTTATGTTCTATTAGTAAACTTTTAGCATTTGAATCTGCTAACTATAAGATCTACTGTCATGCATATCCCTCTTTAACTGTAGATGATGGACTTAACCCGTGGTTATGTCACATGCATTCTAACTTCTTCCAATCCTGTTACTGACTCTAGATTCCTCTGTTTCTCCTATTGAACTTGGGATGCTTCTGAAAGTTCAAATTTTCTTTTAGAGTTGTGAAAAGAATTTTGAATGTAATTATTTTGCAGAGAGGTTCTATAGGTACCATTGGGAATCCTGCCAATATATGCTGTGTTCAGTTCTCTGCATCCTCTACTCATCTGTTATCGTTTGGATCTGCTGACTATAAGATCTACTGCTATGATCTTCGGCATACTAGAATCCCTTGGTGCACATTAGCTGGCCATGAAAAAGCTGTTAGCTATGTGAAATTTTTAGATGCAGAAACCCTTATTTCTGCATCCACAGACAATACTCTAAAGCTTTGGGATCTCGGCAAAACTAGCTCAACTGGGTTGTCCTCCAGTGCGTGTCGCCTGACATTTGGTGGCCACACCAATGAGAAGGTTGACTACACTAGTATAGATCAGTTGAATATTTTTAGCATCTGTGGCTTTTTTTTTTTTTTTTTTTAACTGTTACAAATTTTTGTATATTCAGAATTTTGTAGGTTTATCTACTCTGGATGGATATATAGCATGTGGTTCAGAAACTAATGAGGTAAATTATTTAGATATCTACAGTAATAAAAATTTGAAAATTAATTTTTACCAAAAGATTGTACTTTTGTTGATTATGATTTCTTTGCTGTCTACATAACACAGTAGGGTATATTTCTGTTAGCTACTAAATCACAATCAAATGAGACATATTTCTTTTATGGCATTGCAACTCTCTTATTGCAGATCTGTTTCTTTGAAAACTATGGGGGACAAGTGCATGGTATCCTGACTTTTTCCAGTTGCATTGTTTCTCAGGTTTACTGCTATCATCGATCCCTACCAATGCCAATCACTTCTTACAAATTTGGATATGTTGATCCTATCTCTGGAAACAAGATTCTGGATGATAGTGGACAGTTTGTTTCAAGTGTCTGTTGGAGACGAAAGTCGAACATGATTGTGGCTGCCAACTCGACGGGAAATATGAAAGTATTAAGGATGCTATGAGTTGTGAAAAGAACTTGTCCTCTTTGCATTTATCCAGGAAGCAGAGTCATTTCTTGAGCATTTGTTAGTTGGATGCCAGACCAAAAATGTCTTAAGCTTTTCTTGATTGGTTGGAGGATACAAGTGTGACCTTAGATAGTTTATACGCTAAATGCAAGCTATTCTCGAACCCGCTCACCTGCTGAAGAAATTTCATTTCACGCAAGCGTATAGCCAACTCTCAATTTACATGCTGCTTCCAAGCACCAACAGCTGCACTTCATTGACATCAACTAATAGTTTCATAGCTAATCCTGCCAGTGGAAGTTGGCGAGACATGTATGTAACTTAGGTAAAAACGGGTTTCGAGCTGCACCCCAACTCCTGGGGGTACTTGCCATCTTTCCGGCCAGCACTCAAGTTGATCACAAAGGCAGGTTGATTTTCATTAAGATTGATATGTTGTGGGATCAAAAAAAGGTTTTAATAGAGTGCATAACTCTCATAAGCAAAATTTATTATTTAACTGATATTTGAAGAGGAATGTAAATGCTTGGAACTCAAATACCTTAAGCAGACTTATTGTTATGGTTTGCTCCTCAGAACTGTACATTTATATGGCTGAGGCATGCGTTCATTTAATTTTTTTTGGTATATATTCTTTTACCAGAGAAATTGTTTTTTATATGAACGAGCAATTACTGTTAATTGTATTATATTCTCTATTCTCTATTTTATTCAATTAATGTAATAGAGTAATATCTAATGTTTTTTTTTTCAACTTGATTAACGGATGAGAAATGAGAAATGTAATATATGATAATTGTGTTTAGTTGCAAAAATAAATATAATGTAACTTTTTTTTTTTTAGTTTAACTAGTATTAGCGGTCAATATACATGAAGATCACTAGAAGATAAATAAAAAAAGTTGACCGAAATCATGAGGAGCGATCGTTTTTGTTAAAGAGGTATCTTATCTCTGAGTCTGGATTGCATTTATCTACTACCTTCTACTGTAATTGTTTGACATTCTGTTAGTTATTATGGCTGCTCAGTGATTTATGAGCCCAAGAGATGTTCAAAATATCATACACAATAACACATGAACTTTTATTCAAAGAACACCAAGTTCAAACCACTAACTTAAAATTTTAAGATTGAAAGGAAAAATAAGATTATTATTGAATGAATAACAAATGTTCTCAGCATAATATAGTCATAAGAAAAGTCTATCAACCTAACAGGAACCTTAAACTGATTTAACTAAAATAACACAAATCCAACTACGGCTAAGTTACATTTTAAGCTAATAAAATTGTAATCCAATCTAGGAATGATATAGGGCTCTAAGGTACACTAGAAAACAATGATTAGACTTTGTAGAGGACTATGGAAGTTCAGAATCTGATGCAGGACCAGAAGGTGTTCTAATTTTTGGACTAATCATCATTAGCTGGCTTTCTGAATTCATTCTCATACTACGCCTACATGGGGTTATCAGTTGTGGAGGTCTAAAACGTCCTTTTGATGTTCCTATACAACCATAACAACAACATGTTAGTACATGCAATAAATAATATTTTATATTACTCGAGTGTCTTCTCCAGAGCTAGATCGCGAGATTTACCTGGTTGTCTACTTGTTCTCACATCTGGCGATTTCTTTGACAAGGAAGGTTTTCTATTGAGTTTATTGTCAGGTGATGTTGAGAACTTCCTTTCACTGGGGAATGGTAATGGAGAGGGGGATGGAAATGGATCATCCATGGGAATAACATTTTCATCCCCACTGACTGAAGCTTTATCATCACTTCCTGATTCTGAAGTTTCTTTTAGAGTTGCTCTTAGTTTTTCCTTCTCGAACACTCTATAAACAAACATCTGAAATGGAATTTGGGCTATTGGTGATGAATTAGTTGCATCCCAATATGGGAATTTCCTGCAAAGATTTGACTCCATATCACCATAGTCTAATGCTGGCATTGGTGGGTCTATTTCTCTATTATAATCAGGATTCATGGCAAGGAAGCGTTTCGTGTAGCGAAGGATCCTGCAGATGGATGAGAAACTTGGCCTTTGATTTGGGTTAGTTTGCCAACATTTCTTTGTCAAGTTAGTAACATATTTAGGTGAATTTAATGGGAATAAAGGCCTTTCCCCTGCTCTAATGTTTCTACTCATCTTGTCTCCTTGAAGATGACTATCTTCAAATGGAACTTTCCCTGTTAAAAGTTCAAAGCAAATCATTCCAAAGCTGTAAACATCAGATTTTTCTGCGTATTTGAAATTTAGAGCATCTCCTGTCTGTTCTTGCTCTTCCAGAACTTCAGGGGCATACCAGATGAATGGGAGGGTTCCATTCTGATTAGAAGAGTTTTTTGGAGAGAATTTCTTAACTGATGATAGCCCAAATCCTGAAATCTTCGCTTGCAGGTACCCTTCTGTTGTTATACTTCTTGGTTTAACAAGAATGTTACAAGGGGTTAAATTCCCATGATAAATTTTCTTCGAGTGGAGATATTCCATTCCTCTAGCAATTTGCAGCATAAGATCGATTGCAACAGGAAGAGAAAATGGAATTCTCTTTCTTGGCCCACAAATCTCTCTAATATAGCTAGAAAGATTTCTACTCATTAGTTCCATAACCAAAAAACACTCTTTCTTTTCCTCATCAGTGAACGCACATAAGAAATGCATTATATTTGGGTGGGAAAGTGATAGCAATGAAGAAATTTCAGGAACAAGAGGTTCAATGTCACCAAAGAAATGTCTAAGGGCAAGGCTTTCACCCATCCATAAGATCTCCTTGTATTGACTCCCATTTCCAAGGCGTCGCCTTACATGATAATCTTTAGACCCAATTAAGATTGAACTTGGTAACAATTTCCCATTTTGAGGCATTGATCCATCCAAATTTCTTAGAAGAAGACCTGTTAATTGTCGCTCATGCTTTGTTGAACATGAAATTTTCTTTTCCTCAATTTTATTCAGCAGAATCCACCTATCCTCTTTCCAAACTGTATCAAATCTTTCACACAAATCCTGAGAAATGAGATACTGTTTTGCAAATTTCCATTGAAAAAGCTGTGGGTCTTTCCATTGCTTTTGATACTTGTTTGAGTATACAATTCTTTTCTTCTGTATCTCATGTTGATTCCACCCAGAAAATTCACCAGCAGTTTCGATTGCTTCGATAACAATAGAAATATAGGTAAGTAAATTGTGTATATAAAACTGAACGCAATCTGTGTTCTGATAAAGTATAATAGCTTTTGCCCACCAATCTTTGGTTTCCAAGCATTGCTTGATGTAACCTTCTCCTTCTTTGAATATTCTATGAATTTCCCTCAATGGTTGTTCAAGAATTCTCCATTTGGTATGTTTCTCTTCGAATTTTAAGTTCTGTTTCATCTCTTCTGCAATTGAATCATATGCATAACTAAATATATCAAACAACAAACAACACTGTCGTTGATTGATTTGAATATTGTCACGAAAAACCATCAATGCCTTCAAACTTCCCAGTACCTCTCCAATTTGCCTGAATTGTTCCATTCTGCAATTTTTTTCACAATATCTGCAAATGGGTATTTCAGAATTCAACAAACATGCTTCATAACATCAACATTAATCAAGCAATAGAAAACAAATATGCCTTACCAATTGTTAATTAGGATACTCAAAATTGTAAAAACCTCGAAAACAACTCTAGTACCAAGGAAGACTCAATAATGTGTTTAATTGATATAGAGGAGAATTGCTGATTTCTACAAGATTTATTGTAGAAATCAACAATTTCCTCTACCACTACAAAATAGGAACTAATAAAAATCACACGAACAACTAAAACCCCACCACAAGTTTAAAATGTGAAATCAGAAAGGACTTGATCAAGCCCGATATAATGTTTTATCCTAAATTTCTGGAAAATATTTACCTGTAACTGAATTTAGAACTGGAAATTGGATGTATCCTGGGAAAATTGAGTTAAGATTATGGTAGATTTTAGAGGAGAGAAAAATGTGGCCCTAACACTTGTCACTTTGTTTTTCCCTCCGGTTTCGATTTTGTGGTGTTATTATTAGCTTCCATTTTGGTTTTTTTTTTGTACGTAGCTGTAACTGAATTTTGATTCACATACGCGCCTTTTTACCCTAAATTTAAACATACAATAACTGTCTTTGATCCAAATTACACCATATATTACAATGTATCTAAACTCAAATTAAAAAAATATATTTTTTGGTAAAATAATTATCGTTACATCAGGTTTTATCGATGGTATTTAAATTAAAATTAAATATTTTAAATTGAATTTAACCCTTAAATTTTTTTTTTTAAAAAAAACTAATTAAACCAAACACATAAAAATTGATAAAATCAATAAATTAATAAATGGCTTGGCAATGTTTTTGACTTAATTTAAAGTATATTTGATGACTTGGTGTATTCAAAATTATATATCACACTTCCAAACTATAATATTTTTTTTTTTATTATTATTTTTTATTTTCAAATTTAAATATTTATTATAAATTGCTCTTAAATTTAATTTTACTACCTTTAAATGTATTATAGAATTAATTAATATATTGCTTTGCAAAACAATTATATATATATTTTTTGGTAGATTTTGATCAGCTATATAAATTTTAGAATCTCCCGAATAGTGATATGATTAATTTATGGGATAATTATAAATTTGCTATCTGAATTTTTTGAATTTTTTTTATTTTAGTATATGGACTAAATTTTTTTTTAATCAAATACTTGAATGAAGTAAACCCATATCAATATGGTTCTTTATTCCGATTTGGGTATTGCCTATACGATGACTTAGTTTTGTAGAGCCCAATATCACAGTAACAAATGTGTCAACTCCTATTTCCACTAACACCTTCAATGAAAATGCCAAAATTATTATAGATAATTATTATATATTGATATTACTTAAACATGCTTAAATATATATTTTAGAGAGATTATAGTATATGATTATTTTAATAATATTATATATATATTTTCTTTTATCTCTCTTTACTTATTTCTTGTTATTATTTTTGAATCGTTGTGCTAATAAGCCGATTTACAATACGTTATCAGCACGAGGTAGACATGTTTTCACTTAATTCAATTATAGTGTTCTAAATTTATTTAATAAATTCATATGAATTCCATATGAATTTAAAAACCCAATAATTAAATTTTTTTTTTAGATTCCAAATTTTGTTTTTGGATAGAGAACGATTTTTTTTTTAGATTCCATATTAAAAAAAAAAAGTTTTTTTTTTGGAAGATTTGTTAATTTCGATTATTATTATTTAATAACCATTTGTTTCGATTATAATTTTTTTTTCATCTAATTAAATTTTTTTTTTTTAACATAGAGATCCATAGGAATTATATCCACGTTATGCTTATAGATCGTGGATATAGTTCATATTGTAATCAACAATTCATATTAGGCTTATTATTATGATCCACTTGGGCATCTAGATGAATTAATAATGCATTATTAATTGTGACTATTAATAGTTATGTTCATGTTGATGATTATCATAACTATTATTATTATTTAGTTTCGTTTTATATACATAT
>CATKHJ011119800.1:0-12796 GCA_949750685.1 Vernicia montana
TATAAAAATTGAATTGTCATATAATTTCATAAATTTAACTTAAAAAATAAACATATAATATTATTAAAAAATATTTAAGATATTAAATATATAAATTTAACCACTTATTAAATATTATTTCAAAAAAAAACTTATTAAATACATTTTCTTTAAATAAAATAAAAAAGCAACAATTTTAGTCGAATTATATCTCTATTTAAATCCAAAATGACATATGGAAAAAAAATTAACTGGCAAAAAAAAAGCCATTTAACTTATAAAAATCCTGCTTTAATATAAAGAAAAAAAATTAATATATTCTTTTCAGTTTTGTTGTAAAATTTTAAAATAATATATTAAAAGGGAATATAATTTTTAGTTCTAGTTTCTTACTTTTATATTAAAGAAAAAAATCAGTAACAATTATTTAAAAATAAAATAATATATTAAGGAGACCTAGAGAGAAAAGAGTATATAAAGAATACTATGTCTACAATATTGTCTTTTGTGAGGGGTAAAACTGAAAATATTCAATTTCACAATATAAAGAATACTTATTCTTTAATTTTTTGTGAAATAAGTATTCAACAAAAATAATAGAATTACTATTCTATACAAAAAAAAATGTGAATCAAAGTGAGGAATAATTAATCCAATGGAATAACTATTCTATTCATTGTCTATTTCGCGAACCAAACATGACCTTAATATTTTGTAATACATAATTAGATTTGTGGCTTTGCCAAGAATGTGTATTTTGTTGTTCTTTGTTCTTTTGGGATGTTGCCATTCTTACAAATTACTTACAAATATTCGGAGCATATGACAGGAACAGAAAATTGAGTTGATGTAATTAAAAATTTAATACGGGCGAAGAAATATATTTGAAAGTTTATCACCAGGTAAAAGTAGGCGAAAAACACTTGAAAGAAATTGAAATTATAATTCAAATTATGATAAAACAGGGATAGATACATGAATCATTTCTCCTCTATGATACTATCTTACAAATATTATAGCTTATATAATATTAAGAGTGCAACCTTAAAAATAAACTATTATTGTTGGAGAACCTAAATATATATAAGTCTAGGGTTTTTACTTAATTAAGTAAAAAAAAATCCATATATAGGTTAGTTTGGGAAAATATTTCCCAAACTATGATTTTTTGTGCAAAGTAGAAGGAGCCAAAAATTCAATGCGCAAAGGTCGACAGTGTGACTATCAACCTTTGCGTTACTGTACTGGCGACCATACGCTATATATATTGTAGCCTCGTGAGCTATTTATACACAAACATTATAAATTTATAAATTATACATAAAAATTCCTACACACATGCATATATTTATACATAAATTTAACTTGACAAAATATATTTACCTTAAGGAACTTGCTATTTTTTCTAATACTTTAATTTGTAGACAAATGTGACTATTAATCTCTGCAAAAAAAAAAAAAAAAAAAATATGAAGAACATCACATATTGCTTTTTCAAATTATTAACACAACAATAAAATAACTCAATAGCCACACACACACACACACAAAAAAAAAAAAAAAAAAAAAGGTTTTTGCACATACATAAATTAAAAAATAAAGAAACAACAAATAAATAACAAATAAAAGAAAAAAAAAATGATCGTACACCTTAAGCTCTCTCTCTTCAATAAGTCTCTCCCTCTCTGTATGTAATTTTCAACAGAATGAAGAAAGAAGAAAACATATAATTGTCAAAGCTGGCAGCCAGGCTACGCATGCAACACTGGCAAGGAGCCAACAGTAGCTCGCCAGGCGCCAGCAGCAGCCTCTCATGAGGCTACAGTATAAAATTCTAAATGATATATATATATATATATATATATATATATATATATATATATATAAAGAAATAACACAAGGAAGGGTGATCAAAATCAAACCGAAATTGTTAAACCAGACTGAAACCGGCTAAATAAAATAGAAATCAAAACTGCTTTTTGGTTATGGTTTCGGTTTGTAACCGAAACCATGAGGAGCTTGATTTTAGTTTCGATTTCTATTAAAAATCGGATTAAAAACCAAAACCTCCGGTTTCAAACCGAAACTAACGATTCGGTTAAACCGGTCATACAATTATATTTTAATAAATTAACGTAAATATTAAGTGCAAGCTTTTTTTAATATAAAATTATATTTTAATAAATTTCATTGTTTATTAAAATTTTATGTTAAATTATCTCATTATGTTATATTAATTTTTTAATCAAAATTAATGTAATAAAATAATCGGTTTGAAATTAGTTTTAGACCATAAAAAAAAAATCGGTTTCAAATCGAAATCAAAACTAAAATTGATCGGTTTTAAACCAAAATCAAAATCGTAAATATCGATTATGATTTCGGTTTGAATATTTTATTAAATTAAAATTGTCAATTTCAAATCGAAACCGACAGTTTGATTAAATCGGCCATGCCTAGTGCAAAATGTCTAGATAAACTAGCAACTTTGTTAGAAAAAAAAATAAATAAATAAACGCAAAGTCATTAGTTAAACTAGCGACCTTATTAAAAAAAGTTTAAAAATAAAATTAAACAACTAGCGACCTTATTAAAACTGGTCTACAAATTATACTAGCGAAGCTAGTAAAGGGGGCACTGTAGCTTGCATAGGCGACGTACTGCCGACCTTTGTGCATTGAATTTTTTACCCTTTCATCTGACACAAAAAAGATACAGTTGGGAAATATTTTTTCAACTAGCCTATATACGATTTTTTTTTTTTTTTTACTTAATTAAGAAAAAAAAATCTTGTTATTTAAAAAAAAAAATAAAAAACCTTATTAGCCCATTCAACATATTATATTTAATTTATATGATATTTTTATCTTAACAACCATTTCCAACAAAAAGAAAAAGCCCTTAATTTCCTGTAATATGAAACAAACAATTTATATTTATTGATTATTAAATTATTAATTTAATGAGGAAAAAAAGTATATGGGAGCATAAGAATAGGGTGAAGAGATAATTGTAATATTAATCCATCATTATGAACTGACTAATTAGCAAAGTATCTTATAATTATATATAGAGAGAAATTCTTAGGTAGACTTCACATGTTAATTAATTAATATGTCAAGTTTAATATTAAAATTAAAATCCAACACAATAAATAATTAAATTAATAATTTAGTGATTGAATGTTTATTTTGTGTTGGTTGAATGCGAATAATGGTCCATCCAATCCCAAAATATAATGGAACGTGGCCACATGGGAAGAAGATGAAAAATGAATAAAACCTTTTGAGAGTCAATTCCCATTATATTTGTCAAATTTTGCAAATCTCTTTCCAAGTTTCCATCATCCCATGTTCATATTTCTTGTATTTATTGTGAGACGTAGCGTGACTAGGAAACAAATTAATTGTCCTAATTAAGCAAAATGTATAGTATTATAACCCTATATATAAACAATAATATTCTAGGATAAGGCATCCTTCTTCCAACACATTTTTTTTAGTATTATTTTATGATATTATTAGTTAGTTCTTGCACATCGTATTAAATTAATTTTCATATTCTGTTAACGTATAAATTAAGAAATTTTTAAATAAAAAAAATCTTTAATTATCAAGAATCGAATTATGGTCAATAAAAATAAATAAATTTTCTTACACTAGTTCTTGAAATCTTAAACAACATTCTCTAGGAAGGTGTGTGTTTTGTGAATATGTGGTGATGGACTCATGTGAATTGTCTTTTTGAAGGCTAAAGACATGATATGTTTCCTACCGTTTTGTCTTCAAGTTGCCAATAATAATTATTAATAATACAAGATGATTTAGATAAGCAGCAAGTAAAATGATTTTTTCATTTTAAAGTAATTCAACTTTAAGTAATCAAAATACGTACATTGTACAAGTCAAAAACATAGAAAATATGCAAAGAACTTAGCATCTCTTGCAAATCATATATATTACTTATTAAAATTTTAAAAAAAAAAAAGTCAAATTATGATGTAATTATAATATATTAAATAAATTAATAAATTTAAATGATAAATAGAGACTTGTACTTCTAACTTTTTAGAGAATATAATTTTATTTATAATAATTAGAGTATTTTTAATAATTTATGTGTTTATATTCAAATTATACATTTAAAATTTATTTTATAAAAATATTTATCTTAAAATTTAAATTTTATTGTTAAAATGAAAAGAAAATTCACATATTAAAGTTTCCTTGTTTCCCATCCTTTGCATGATTGGTGTGGGCACTGTGCTACGTGTAGGATCCTCACTTTTCTTAAATTTTTTTTAGATAATAATATGAAACAGTATTTAAAATTAAATTTTTTAATAATACTTATCTTGAAAACTTTAATTAAATTAAAAATTATTTAAAATGATAAGTCAAATTTTTTAATTTAACATTTATTATAAGTATAATAAATAATTAAAATTTTAAATATTTTTGTAATTTAAAAAATTATACCAATCAGTAGTTAAATTTGGTTTCAACTTTTAAATGCTACCATAGTGATTATTGATTAGTAATAATAGGCGTGCACAACATTGCACTGGCAGCACTACTCCAATAAAAGCTAAAATTTACCTCCAACACTCAAAAGGGGAAAATTTTCCATGGAGTGCTAGTTAGGGAACTCTATTATAGGGGTATTTTTGTCATGATATTTTTTTTTCACCTTTTTATTATTTTAATTTTTTTTATGAAAGGTAGAATTCAACATTAATTTATTACCCAAATTATATGTGTATATTTACTATTAAACTATGTTTTATTGTGTATCTTTTTATCATTTGTCGTTAAAGAGAATTCTTGCATACTTTAAAAATATATTTTTATCTTATACATTCAAACGAATGATAAGATATTTTAATTATTATTATTCTTATGTTATTTTCTTCAATGAAATATATTGATATCCTTTTTTTTATATATATTTTTATCACATTATATTAAGGCTAATTTTATAGTGCATTTGGTATACACCTCCTAAATGACCTGCTATTTTAAGTTAATAATAAGTTAAAATTTACTTGTTGTTAGACCTATTCGTGAGCTAGACTTCGGGCTTCAATTAATGAAGGAAATTACGGGCCGATCAGGCCGGGCTTTTGAAAAATTGAATCTTTTTCAAACTCAAGCCCGGCTTATAAACATGTCTACTTGTTGTATAGGTTGCTAAATTATAGTAGGACTCATTTATTTTTATAACATGTGACTAACTAATTTAGTGTAGTGAATTTAAATGATTTGAACTTAATTAATTATTTTTAATTAATACTATATTTATTTATTAATTATTACAAATAATTTATTAAATTAAAAAAAATTGTAAGGGTGAGGCAAGTGTTGTAGTAGGAGTATAAATGAGTCAAACTGTTTGCGAGCGGTTCAGTATTCGGTTCGATAAAAGCTCGTTTGCATTCGATTTATTTTATAAACAAATCAAATTTGAGTCTTACTTTAAAGCTCGATGAATAAACAAGCCGAGTTTCAATAAAATTAAGTTCGGCTCGATTAGACTCGTGAACAGCTCGATTATAAGCTCGCAAACAGGCTCGCAAACAGTTTGATTAATAGGCTCGTGAACAGCTTGATTATTATTATTATTATTATTATTAACTTAATAATTAATAATATAGGTAGACACTTCAAAAAATATATTTTAATATTCTTATAAAATTTTTAGTAATTCAATTTGACTAAAATATATATTCTTCTAATTAAAATAATTTAGTATTTTCTTATTATATAATCTAATATTCTAATTTTTAAAAATAATAATAAAAATAATTAAGGACAAAATACGAGGAAAATATAAAATTATAATAATAATTATGAGCTGTCATTTTTTTGTTTTCTTATATCAATTTGATTTTTTTTTATGCTGCAAAAAGAGTTAAATTGTGTCTTTATCAAATTAAATTTTTTGAAAATTACATATTAGTAAGAAGTCAATAGAAATTTTATTAGTTAACATCCTAATCATACTTAAAATTACAGTTGTCGATTAATTGAATTAGTATTCACTATATAATCAAATATATAAACCAAAAATGTCATTCAACTAGTTAGTACTAGATTCAACTTGACTAAATTTTAATTAAAAATTAGTTGAAATTGATTCTATGAATTCTTTTTACTTTTTTATTATTATTTAGAATTTATAGATATAAATGAATTTTATTAAATTTTATGAAGTTTATTTATAAATAATTAATTAAATACATACATTTTATATAAAAATATTTTTTTGAAATTTTATCTAATTAATTCTATAAAATTTGTTATATTTAAAAAAAATCCTATCAAATTTGATGGAATTTACAAGTAATTATAAGGAAAAATTATTTTGAGATTTATAAACTTATTATTATTTTTTATTTATTGCAATATCCCAAAAGTTTATAAATTTTATAATTCATATTTTTATAAAAATATATATTTATTCGGTTTTATGGAATATTTATAATTTAAAATGATATATGTATTTATATAATTCTAATTCTATTTTATGTTTATATTTAGAAAATAAAAATGATGTATGTAATTAAGGTAAAATATATTTTCTTTTTATGAAAATCAATTAAATAAGAATATTTATTTTGTTAGTTATAAATTTTCTTTAAAATATAAGAATTATTTTAAACTAAAATGATAATTAATTGTGTAAAAATATATGTATATATATATATATATATAATGTTTTAATATTAAAACTCAAACCTATGACCTAAGGTAGATTAAACCAATTGTTAACCAATAAGTCTAAGTGATTTTATTGAAATTTTGTTATATATTATAATATAAAATATTTTTTTATCATATTTTAAATTAATTTTTATTTACTATTAGTTAAAAAAATATTTATAAATAAGCTGATTGGTTTACTTTTAAACTAACTAATTAACAGTTACTTGTATTGGGTCTGAAGGGGACAAGGAGAGAGGAGAGAGATAGAAGGATGACAAAAGTTTCTACCAACCTAAACGCCGACTTTCGGTCATCAAACCTCTGCACGCGTGGCACCACCGTGAAGAAGAGTCGTCGATCTATCCAAAGGCACTAGTTTCGCCAGCAACCACCATCAGAAGCCGCCGCACTCGTCGTCCGACTACACCGCTAGCGAGATTTTATGAGCTTTATTCAGGCAATTTTGATACGGTTGGACTTTTTATCTTCCAAGTTTTCATTTGATATATCATTTGCTTATTTTTTATTAATTTGAAGCATTCATTAGGTAACAAGTAAAACAATTAAAATTTAGTTACAGGTTTATCAGATAACCAATCACTTCAATTAATTGTTAAAATTTAAAGTTGATGATCTAACGGTCATAAATCTCAGAGACATTTATGCACTTGGAGTACTACAGAATGCCTCTTATATTAGTGTATACATTGAATATATGCATGACTTAGATAATATTTAGTGAAACTGAAAATTAAGTGTTGAAAATTTAAGTGATAAATAAAATAAGTGATATAATTTTTGAATTATAAAAATATTTAAAAATATAATTACTTATTATATTCAGTATAAATTTTAAGTTAAAAATTTTAACTTATTTTTTTAAGTAATTTTTAATTTAATTGAAACTTTTAAAATCAATTTTATTAAATATCTTAAAATAATTAAATATTAAAAAAATTAATTTTAAATATTGAATGACATTATTAAATACGATATTAATATATTATTAAATATATTATAATAAGTGGCATTGCATCATAATTTGTCAACACCCTTCATCATTCCACGTGCAAGGGTCGACATGTGCTCGTCTTTACTTTTCTTTTTTTTTTTTTTTTTTCATTCATAATGACATTAAATAAATCATGAAAAATTTAAACTACACCACCATATCTTTATCTTAATAATATAAAATAATTAAATTGATAAGTGGATTGATCAATTCATCTATTTATAGTATAATTAAAATAAAACTAAACTATTTATGGATTCAATAATATTATAGATATTCAATCAATTAGTTGCTCTTTTGGCTTCATTTTCCTTTTTTCTTTTTTAAGGAAATCATTTTCGGCATTTTAGTATATAGTTTTTGGTACACAAGTTATTTTAAAATATTTTGATTGTTGTTTGATAGAAAACAATACTCCAAAATCCAAATAAAATATTTGTACTTTTATTTATTTATTTATTTTGAATATTTGTACATTCTTAATTATAATGAGAAACCAAATTATTGATTGATTATTATCAGTTGAAAAAGTGATCGATTCCTTGCCTGTCATTTTCATATTGCTCTTATTTTAAAAAATAAAATAATAATAATAATAAAACAGATTTCTTAATCAGCTGATGTACAATTTATACCAAATATATATATATATATATATATATATATATATATATATATATATAGGTTTGGCCTTTTGTGCACCTTAAAAATTTGAATAAATTATTATTTCATTCTTAAAATTTGATAGAATTAATGAAGTAATCTTTTTTTTTTTTTTTAGAAACTAACTAAATAGTTTTTGAGTTTTATTTCCATTAAACTATTTAGTCATTCCGTCTAATTTTTATATTTTTTTTCATTAAATTTATGTGAAATAACTAAAATGCCCTAATTTATATATTAAAAACAAGAAAAAGAAATTTTTATTAATTGATTTTTTAAATTAAATTCAATAACTAAAATTTTCTTATTAAATGATAAAAAAAATATCAATTATATATATATTTTTGTTTTTATATATATACGAGGAAATTTTAATCATTTCATATCAATTTAATAAAAATAAATAAAAAAAATTGGACAGAATGACTAAATAATTTGACGGAAATAAAATTCATGAACTATTTAGTTAATTTCTTAAAAAACTTTTTTTTTTATTAATTAGATAAAATATTATGAATAAAATAATAATTTACCTTAAAAACTTTCCCACTAGCTCGGTTTCTTTTTCTCCCCTTTTAAGCATGTTTAGCTTAGAAATTATAATAATTTGATTGTTGGTAGCTAATAGCTTATAATCTCTTACTATAATTAATAATTAGTAGCTAAAATTTCATACCTTTTATTTACTTAATTACTTCTCCCTCTATTTGTTTAAATTAAACAAATATAATTAACTGGTCATTACATGTCATCAACATTATAGTTACTTTTTTTTTTTTTTTTTAAATGAATTCATTCATTACTAAATGTCAGAATCAGCATAAAAAAGAAGCAGATACCCAACAAGGAATTGATTGGAAAAACAAAAGAAATTGATTGGAAATTCTGAGGCAGACTGAGGATTTGTTGAACAATGGCATCCACTTTCCACATTATGGTTACATTTGCATGCACTCGGTATATTAAGCCCAAAGCTAAAAGAAAGTTGGAGTCTCTCTTTAGTGAGCTTTATATTTATCTTTTTTTTTTTTTATAGAATTTTGATATTTTTTATATAATTTGCTATGTTTTAATTAATGTAAAAAATAATAATTAAGTTTAATAATGAAAGTAATAATTATTACTATTATAACTTGAAAGTAATAAATATTAGATGTTATTATAAATTAAACATAACAAATATAAAGCGTTATTAATTAAAAAATTAGAAATTCACAAAATTATAAAACTTCTATTAAGCTTTTTAATAAATAAATATGTACGCTTAGCATCTCTAATTATATCTATAAAATAATATTATGTTTCTTCTTTATATATATATATACACACACACACTATTGATTACATTAGGTATTTTTTTTATCTTACTGTCCTATTTTTTTTTTTTTTTTCCTTTTCCATTCTTCTATAATATATACACACTTTAAATACTTTTTTTGTATTTAATTTATTCAATGTATATTTTACTTTTTTTTATTAGCATTTTTTTATTTAGAATACTAAAAAATCTTTCTGTTAGATTTCGGGTTTTTTTTTTATTTAATTTTATTAAATTTTGTACGAAAACAATTTTCAATAATTTTATGTATTACGCCTAGTAGAAATTAATTTTTCTTCTTACAAAGTAATAATTTATTTATTTTCATTAGAAAATATGAAAAAACTATTTTATACTAAATTCAAAAATTCATAAAAAAATTAAAAAGTGAGAAAAAAAAAATAATTCCAAATAATTAAGAATCTCTAACTAATCATTTTATTTTAGGATTAGTTTGGTATTGAGATTGAAATTGCATTTTCGAAAAGGCATTATTTGACATTATTGAGAAAAAAAAATTTAAATGTTGTTTTAAAGCTTTATATATATATATATATATATATATATGATTACAACATGTAAAATTTATCCACAAATAAACTTTAATTAACTCTAATTAATGTTTTTAAATATACTTTTTTCAATAATAGTATGAACTAGTTATTATTATGTTGGGGATTGTTAGCAACCAGTTAATGAGGAGTATAGCTAATAAGAAGACTGAGATGTAAAAAAATACGTGCAATTTGTTGTATCTCAAAATTCAAAAAAAAAAAAAAAAACTTGAGAAGATCAAAGATTTGTCAAGTGATTACTTCCTAACATTTGCTGAATCACCAAGGGTTCAAGTGTATGGGAAGGGACAACAATTTATTATAGTTTTAGTGGCCAAAACTTGAAGCTGTAGGAGGTGAGATTTAACAGGCATCTCCTGTGCACATGCTATTGCATGTATTTATGGATAAAACGAAAAGCTTGAAAAATATGTTGACTCATACTATCATGTGTCCACAGGTTTGTCGATATATAGCAACACTATAGAGCCAACAAATAGGCATGATATGTGGTCTAAGGAGCTAACAAATCTCATAATAATCACCACCAATAATATTAAAGAAAAGACGAAGAAAACCAATAACAAAGAGAAAAGAGGCTGAAAAAGTTAAGCAAGCAGTTGCTTTAAGTAAGTTCAAGAGAAAAAAGGGTCATCTCGATGAGGTACACTTACTATGATCAAATTGATCATAACAACAAAAGCCATAAATTAATGAAAGACATTCATTTTAAGGTAAAATAAACACTTTACCTACCTTACCAAACTTGCATGGCCTGTATTAATGACTCATTAGTTGTTTATATATTTTTAAATTTTTAGGCAAGAGTAGCTAGGACATCAAAGACTGCAAGTAATGTTGGTCCGGGAAATTTTGCACATGTGATAAAAAAAATTGACTTTATAGTAATTAAACATGCTGGTAAATAGAGCTTCAATCTGATTTTCTTGAGTTATGATATATCTATGGCTTATCTACTTTCAGGAGGCTCAATTTGAACCTAGGGTCAATGAAGTCAATCTATTTCAAGCCGACTCAAATGCAACTGTATATAGAGTTCCAGTTTATGTAAGTGTGTCAATTTGTATATTTTTTCATATTAAGCACTTTAAAAATGAACAAGACTGTTAAGTAACATATAATCTTACAACTTAACTTTTTTGTTGCACGTATTGTATGTTTAACAGTCAAACACACAAGGTGGAGTTCAGTCAAGCCATTCGTTAGATTCACAATCAAACCATCCAGTGGAAACACAATCAACTCTTCAAACTAACTACATCTAATCAACTCAGACTAGAGAAGTCAAGATGAGTTCTGTAGATAGATTTGGGCAAGCATATACTCTAAATCACCAAAGTCAAAGGCAAAAAAAATGACTTGTTCATTAACAAGTCAATTAAAGTTGAAGTTGTTTGTTGATATTTTTTATATAGCAGTTGCAGTTGTATATTTTGATTGTAATTATGCAGCAAACATAAATTTAGATGTGACAATTGTCGATGGAATAAAGGTACTGATATTAAATTTCATTTAGGTACTATAGTTGACATGTATGAGGCATGTAAAGTTATACTCTTACTTATTTTTGTGATTTACTGTTGAAACTACATAAGTGTGTTTGGTTTCAACTTTGAACTCATATTCATACATTTCTTTAGGGTCGTATGACAAATTGCAATACCTATTTTTTGGTACATAAACATATATTTATATATAACTTGAAAATTTTGTGTATGCATTTATTTGTAATGACATTTGAATGTTTACACAGATACATAATATTTGATGTTAAATTAGTTACATGTACATACTGTTCATTATTTGGTATATGAAATTGGTTACAGTACATAAAATTTGTCACTCACTCATAGACATGTTCAAATTGTGGGTCGGGCCGGATTCGATCAAGCTTAACTTTTCAATTTTAAGCCAAAGTTTGGCCCGATCTAACCCGATCATAAGGCTTATTATTTTGATCAAATTCGACTCGCATAAAAAAATATATAATTTTTTACATGTAAATTTTTCGGACGGGTCGGACTTGTCGAGCGAGTCTCAAAAAAATGATATTCCAAAACCTGCCATAAAAATAGTCGGGTTTTTTCATATTCGGGCTCGGGCGAGCCTAAGAAAAAAAATAAGGGGGTGTTTGATAATCCAACTTATTACTTAATTTAATATTTTCAGCACTTATTAGTTTTAAGATGATTTGATAACATAAAATGATCACAATTTAAAATTTTCAATTAAGTCAAAAATTACTTAAAATGGTAAGTTAAAATATTTAACTTAAAATTTCTACTGAACACGCTCAGTTATTGAGTTTTTAAAAATTTTTATTAAAATAACTTTTATACTCTTATTATATTCTTAAATATTCATTTAAAGTTTAATAATATTTATTTTTTAAAAAACTTATCACAAATATTATCCTAATATGATTATTGCTTCTAAATTTTTTTATTTATAATTTTATTTTTTTTAATTTCAAAACTGTATTTAATGGTTAAAACTTAAATATCAATATCACATAGTTAATTATATCCAATAAAGAAATTTAATA
>CATKHJ011120084.1:0-15745 GCA_949750685.1 Vernicia montana
AAAGGAATAACTGATAATTATAAAGAATATTTATTTACCAAAAAAATAGAGTTAATATTTGAGTTTTGTCAATTCTTTTATTTTGTAGTCTTAATTTTATTTTACTTTATCAATTAAGTGTTTGAATATTTTATTTAAATATTAAAATGAATTATGTTATTCCATGCATCAATTCACTTAAATTTTTTATTTTTTATTTTTATTTAATTTTTTACAAAATAAAAGAAAATTAGAGAGTAATTTTGTCTTAAAAAATAAGACAATAGAAAATAAAAAAATAAAGTAAAAGAAATGAATGATATTGATATCCAGGTTAAACATGATTTATTGATTAAAAATATTTTTAATAAAAGAATTTATTAAATAAATTTGAGTTAAAAAAAATTTAACTATCCAGACATTTGATTGATACAAATAATAATAAAATGTCAAAAATAAAAATTACTATGGATAAAGAATAATCACTGCAAAATTATCCCTTAGGCCTTAGGAAAAATAGATAAGAAACAGAATCTGAAATTAAAAAAATATATTTAATATTTAATCTTAAATAACTCCATTCCTTATTTTTTTTTTCTGTTTTATATTTAAAAAAAAAATAAGATTTTAAAAATTAAAATTTATTATTTATTATTTTTTATTTTTAAAATATTACTAAATAAATATGAATGAAATAAAAAATAATAATTTTTTTAAAAATATTTTTTAATACTTACCACAGTATTTAAAGCCAATTAAAAAAAAACAGTATTTAATATTTAAATAAACTAAAATAAATACAACAATATATTCCGGAAATTGATCCTCACCCATTTTATCATTCTCTGCCTTTCTTCAGTCTCAGCTAATATGAAATTCTAGGGCTTCGATTCGATCTTCTGATACTAAAAATTGATTGAAGTTCTTACAAATTTCAAATCAATCAATGATTACTGTAAAGGAGATAAAGAGATAGAAGAATGAGCGATGTCGTTTTGGTTATCGTCTGCTAAGGTATGCTATATAGTTTACTAGAAATTGCTTAATTGAATTGAATTTTAAAAATTGAATACGTGCTTTTGTTTGTTTGCTGTTATTAAGCTTCTTCTTCAACTGTCTTACATGGAGATTCAGTTTAGTGAGAAATTAATGAAAAAATATGTGAAAATAAAATAAAAATTTGATTTATGTTTGTTTTGGTTTGATGAGTTTTAGCTCTTATTGTTGCTTATGAAGGTCAATTTATTGTTATTGGACTGAAATGCAATTAGGCTTTTAGGGAACGTTTTGAGGATGATTTATATGGAAACCAATACTGGTTAATTAATTTTCTGAAGGGTTGGGAAGTTGTAGAATAAAAAAATAGGGTTAGAATTTCATAGTTTTTTTTTTTGGTTTTCCTTTGGATTCTGATGTACCATGGGAAGTATCAACTTGATGTAGGCTCTGCTGCAGGTTAGAGTCCCCTTTCAGCTTGTTTTCAAATAGTTTGCTTTATTTAACTGAAAAAGCATTTCAATAATTTATAGGTAGAAAAAAATAAAATAAAAGATAATTTGGATGCTAGGTCTACCATTCTTGGTTCAACTAAAAGTAGATTTGGATTGCAAAAGTCTAGTTTTTTTTTTTTTTTTTTAACTGGAATTATAAAGTTTATTCAACGACTCAACGGTGAAGCAAAGTTCTAGAAAAGGTTGTTGCACGCTTGTGGCTCCAGAATATCTTATATCTTTTCTTATCCCAATTGTTTTTCTAAATTGGGGTCCTGGAAAGGAAATTCTAGAGGTAATTCTACCATGATTGGCAAGTTCTAGAAAAGGGCATTATATAGCCATGAGTCCTAGCAAGAGAGGTCTATTACTCTTACATTCAAATCAAGTAATTAACCATCACTTAGAAGTCCAAGATGCTTACCATTTTAATGGACAATGGTCCTTATTGCTAATCTTAAGTTTGGTAAATGGTAATATAGAGAAAGTTATGTTTTGGCAAAAGGCAACATTAGCAGCTAATATGCATATTAATAACAAAGTCTATATTGTTGCTAGTTTCCTTGTCCTTATTTTTTCGATGGTCAAAATTTTCTGTCATATTTTTAATGTACATTATGTCCCTAGTTTGTATTCCAAGATATAAACTATTGTACTGTTTGCTCATAGCTGGAAAGTAGTGGGAGCACAGGCATTGTTAAGGAAAACTATTATTGTGTTGGGAAAATGAGGTGGAGCTCCAAACCTTTTGTTGGCTGTCACTATTGTCATATGCGAATAAGTTTGGTACTCTGACAGTAATTCTTGCATGGACTGTCACATATAAATGGTAATGTTCTGATTAGGTTGCAGGAATTATTGGAATCGTGCTTCCTCATCCTCCTCTTCTCTTCCTGTAAGAAGGTGGATTTTATTAGTTGCGATTTAAGATTGACCAGTTAGCATCAGCCACAAGTTTGGTTGTTCTTTAAATAGAATGACAAAATGCAGCACAAGGAAAAGTTGGTTGGAGCATGGATGTGGTTGTCTAAAAGAATTGTTAACTATGTGGTAATTTTGATAAATATACTGTGAGGAATTTCATTTTTTTAAATTTATTTAAACTGTTTTAGATGGCTTCCTTCGCATAACTTTCTGTGCTACGGCAACTCTAAAAAGTCACAAGTGTATCTCTCTCTGTTCGCCCCTTATAAAAACCAGTTGCACTTCTCTTGTCAAGGAGAGGTGGGTTTGAACTCTTCATCTGCAGGGTCAGAATGAGGGTATGCTCATTGATGATTGTACCGTCATAATGTTTTGAATGCATTTCTACCTAATTAATTTTATTAACTGTATTGCAATTGAATTGTTGGCATTTCATTTAATGGTTTATAGCTCTTTTTGGTCTCACAGTTACTTTCTTGTATTATGTTGTAGGCAATTTATGCCTGATCGCCACAGACGACAATATATTTGATGAAAAGCAACACGTGCAAGGCATATTTGCTGGTTTGAAGTTTCTTTCTCAGAATCTTTAGTTTTCAGAAAGTATGTTCTTGTGCAGACTACTTCACATGATGGAGCATGGTTAGCACATTAGCATAAGGTGCTTACTCTAAGTAATTTCTTAGAATTTGATAGAGTGTCTTGCATAGATTACTTTGTTCTATTTTGTGTAAAGAGTTCTGCTTTACATTAATTAATAATTATTTTGTCTTTAGACAATTCTTATTTTGTCAGTGCCTTTTGTTCTAGGCCATATATATATATATATATTTATGTAATTGGCAAATACATATTTGATTGGCTTGTTCACCTGCTTATACAATTCCAATTGGTTGGATGTCGACAGAAGTCTTTTTTTTTAGGTGTGGTTGTGTATTCTGGTGGCAGAGCAGTATAGTTGCAATGGCAAACTAAGAAATAATGTAGAAATATGGTAAATATGATTGTTTTCTTCATGATTTATGTTCACCAGTAGTTTTCATTGTGTATTTTTTTTTTGGGTCATGGTCTCTTGTTGTATGGCATTAATGAGATGATCCAAATGATGATTTTCTATGGTGTGTGTTTTATCTCTATCATATGATGATAAGTTTTCTATCTTAGCATGCAACTTTGGTATTATGAGTTGGAGTTTCTTATAGAACGGAGTTAGAAGCTAAAAGATGGAATTGTCATAATCTTCTATAATTGATAAAATTCAATATGATTTATTGAACCTTATGCTTTTTATTGCTGTTTATCTGCTGTCACTTTGCAGTTATGCTTTTGGTATGGGGTGATTTCTACATTCAACTGTACTGTAATCTGTGTGTGTGTGTGTGTAGTTCCAATGATGAATGTTCAATATTTTCCTTTTGTTGTGGACCTTTTGCTTTGATTATTTGATTTTATGTTCTTGTTAAATGAGTTCTATGATTTAATATATTCCAGATTTTTTCCCATTTAAATTTATAAGAAGATATTCCAGCTGCTGATATCAGTTGGTAGGCGAAGGTTTATATTCAGCCATGCCTTCTCTTCAATTGTTGCAACTGACTGAGCATGGTCGAAGTCTCTTGGCTTCCAGAAGGTATTAACTTTCTTCCATGTTTGTGTTTTCTTTTATTATTATTAAATAAGAAAAGAGAATTTATTGAGAAAGAAAGAGGCAGAAGAGAATACACCATGGTGGACAAGGAATCCTCCTATATATCTTAACAGACAACTGCAAATCAGAATATAAAAAACATGCTATAAAAGTATTGCCCTCCAATCAAGTTGGATAACACTCAAAGAGACCCCTCCCCCTAAAGAAAATAAAGCCCTCCGCTTGCCTAAGCCCACATAGAAGCCCAAAATACTATCTTGTCCTACAACAAACTAAAGGGCATACTCTGATTTTTGAATTGTGCATTTCCTCTATCCAAAGACTCCATAAGACTGCAAATGAGACACAATTCCAACGAATTTTGGCACCTTCCTTTTTGCTTTTATTATAAGTGATCAGCTTAATATCCAATAGCAGCAATTCTTTCATTATCGTGTTTATTCTGTTGTTATATGGAGTATGAATTTGATACTTGCAAATGTGCTGTATCTGGAAAGAAGAAGAGGACAAAAAGAAATGAAAGGGAAGAAGGGAAAAATGTTCCATCTTGACAACTTAATGCTTTTTATAATGTTCTATCACAGTGTTAGATCTTGTAGTATAGTTTGGCTGTTCAATAGTCAGTGTTAGCCTAACCAATTGATTGGCTATTATTTGTCAACAATTCATGTGAGACTGTGAGATGAATGCTTTTGCCATTCACATTCAGTTCTCTTTCTGCAGTCACTCGTGCTTCATTTTCCTTGCTATTGGCTAGTAAAATTGCACTGGAGATGAACTAATGAGGTAGTTTAAGGCTTGATGAACTAATGAGTTAGTTTAAGGCTTTTAAGCAAGTAGGTGATAACTGATAAGTAAGGAAAGGGAAGGGGCATTTTATGAGATGCCTGGAGGATGGTCATGATCTATAGATATTAAGGTAATTCAGTAAGCTTTTGCAATTAGTATGAAAAGATATTTTAAGGACATGCTATGCCATAACAAATAGTACTTGCCATATATATGGATAGACTTATATGTTTAGGAGGTTGGGCTGTAGATCAGCGTTTAAATTTGTTTGATTGAAATTGTTAGATGCCTGCATGCAATCATTACCTTGTAATGCTTAAACTGAATAATGGGTCATGGAAGGTTGTGGTTAGTGTTTAACAGCACATTTTAGGGTAATTTATATGGTAAGGGGACTCTGCATTATTATAGCTTTCTTTAGAATTTATTTTCAAATCCTACCAATTTTGGTAGTATTTGGCTCAAGTATAATCAATTCCATGGAATTAAAGATGTAGAATTCCATTTGAATTTTTGTGCATACTAAACATGTCATGGATTTGTAAACAAATTCTGTAAAATTTCATGGAATCATTCAGACCAAACAAACTTTAAAGATTCTGAATTCTCAAGGTCTTGGATAAAGTGTGCTAATGTTTTGTGATGGGATTGTAAAGGGAGAGTTCGATAGACTTGATTTTGGTTGGGCTAGTTGGGTGAGTTTCCATCAATTCCTTGTACATATGTTGTCATTAGTGGAATAGAATCACCACCATTTTTTCTAATTGTTGCCACTAGTGTTGCCATCACATATACTGCCATCCTCAGTGCTATATGCATGCTAGCACTGTAGACAACACCATCACCAATACTGTCACCTCTGACACTACCACCAGACTTGCAATTATGGTATGGATGTCATTGCTGTTCCAATAATAAACCTTCAACTTCATTGCACCACTATCTTCACCACCTACCTGGACCACCCCATTGTCACCACTCACCACCATCTCACTGTGACCATTACTATATATTTAAAGGTATAATCACTTGATACATTATCTAATACAGAGTACAATATGTTAGTAATTGTTGGAAATGAATCCCACATTGAATAAGTAGAAAATATATAAAGAACTTGTATGTGACTGATTGTTGGATATAGCACAATCCAACTAGTTTTGTGCAAGATGGGTTCCAATACTTGCCAACTTATAAGCTCACATACCTAAAGGCTCATGGGCTTTAATATGGTATCAGAGTTTCACACCCTAATAGGCTAGATCTTGGGACCCATGTTTAAACCCTATAGTTAGACTGATGGTTTTGCAAGATGGGTTCTATCACTTGACCACTTATAAGTCCTTGTATCTACGGGCCCATGGACATTAATCGTAATAAAAGGTAGCAGAAATTAGAGATGAAAATGAATGCATTTTTCAATTTTCCCATGGGAAATGAAAATTGAAAAGAAATTAGAAACTAAAAGTAGAAAACAGACTCTTTTTATTGATTTGCAAATTTGTGTTATTTTGATGTTACCTTTCTTCACTTGAAAGTAATATCTATATTCTGCCATTTTGATTATCATCCATCCATCATCCATTCTGTTGGCTGACTCTTTTAAGGAATTATATAATTGTTGCATTTTGTCCTTCCAATTTGGTTATGCTGGTAGCAGATACTCTTCTTTTTTCCTCCCCGTTAATAGTTTTTAATAGTTATCTCCTTTGTTAGATATCCTCATGTAGAAGGTTGTTTATTTGCTATAGTGTAACGCATGCAACTTTTAAGAACACAATCTTTGCCTTATCTATTTCAGTGATGAAATGTGGTATTTTTGTTATCCAAACAGGAAATCTCTTCTGATTGCCACTGGTATCTTAGTTGTTGGTGGGATAGCTGCATATTTGCAGTCAAGGCATAGCGGTAGAAAGTCTGATTCTTGTCATTGCAATGGGCTTAAAGATGATAATGAAAAATCAGACAAGCTGGTTACAAATAAAGATAATGTGAAGAAAACTACTCAAAAGAAAGGAAGTTTGAAATCACTTCATGTTCTAGCTGCAATTCTTTCGTCTGAGATGGGCAAAAAAGGTGCAAGGGACCTTTTCGCTATGGTAGCCATAGCAGTAAGTGTTTGTTCTATATGTACTCAAATATTTTGTTTTCATGATCTATTCCTTTAAGCTTTTCTCGTATTGAGTGCATTTCTTGCTTTCAGCATGTGCAATATCATAGGATATATTTGAAATAAAAAATACAATACTGGTACAATTTTTTATTCTTCATTTTCTTGTTTTAAAATTTCTTTCTCCTTTTAGGGTCAAAGTTTAAAAATTCCTTTTGATAATTCTCTAGAAAGAAGTTATGTAGCTGTACAGATGTTAGCTCTACAGCATATGAGGAATCCATTTACTTTTGTAAATTTGAGTTTATATTATAATTCCGCTTTGTGACTCTCTGCCTGCAGTTGATTTTGACAACAAATATCTAACAAGTTTCAAAGTAACTAGCTTGTATAGGTGAATATGGTTGGGAATATTGAATCACTGGTGAGAAATATATCCAATCATAACTGGTTTATCTCATGCCCAACTTCCACATTGCTCTGTGATGTGATGCCAGGTTAAGGAAAAAAATGTAGCATCACTGTATACAGAAGTTGTTGATGAGATGCACCAGCAATGATTGGATGCAAATCATGTGCATTGTTTTAGTACTCTCAATTATATTCTTCTATCTGAGTGAGTTCCATGTGAAATTTTTGGATCTGTCTTACTTCACTGTCGAGGAAGAACATTTCCATTGACGACTTATATGTAGCTCCCTTCTTTTTGGGTATTGTTGCATTTAGAATATTACACATTGATGCTAGGTTAGGGAACAAGAAATAACTAAGTAGCAAAAATGAACATGGAAGATGGTGATGAAATGAGATATGAGATATAGTAGTAACAATATAGTACTTCTTATTTATGAGGATTTAGGCTCGCAGTAGCGATTTTCCATTGCCTTCCATAGATAAAAGAGATGTTTGAGAGCATTAAATTTTTTTTGTCCCTTAGGTTGAAGAGGCATAAGAACCCATATAAGACTTACCATTTGTTATTCTTTGCAAATCTTATTCCTGCATCGGATCATTCCATCTATACATTATCTGTCCATTTGATGGACCTTCTGGCCCATCCTCTAAAGAGTGTTCCTTGTCTGCAGCCCAATTGCAATTCCACATTCTAATGACTCAAAAGGTTGGATGGGCAAACATAATTTAGAAGAATGCAACCTTTGATTTCTTTTAGTGTTAAGACATACAAGGGGTTTTTCTTATTTGCAGGGAAAGAAATCGACAGATTTCTTTTAAGTTGTAGAATAATCAGAAGAGCTTTGTGCTTTCTGGAGATGGTAATCATTATTTGATTGATTTCACTGAACTGTTTTCTAATGCATAAATTAGTAAATAAATAACAGATTATTGTGGATGCTCTTACTCAAGAACGAGGATTTATGAAACAAAAAAACATAAGACAACATGGTGTACCAGGATGTTGATTCTGGGCAATGGTGAATTTCTGTTGTCTGTGGATTTCACAATTGTGGCTGCAGAGTGTCACTAGTTGTAACTAATGCAAAGGTTAGATCATTAGTTGAGGATTATCTTAGATTTTCCCCCTTGTCTTAAATTTTTTCCGAGTTCTCTTTTCAGGAGAAAAAGTGTAGGGTACCAGCAGCTTGGTTTCATTGCTTTTTTTTTCTAATTTTTTTTAATGCTATCCCATATGCATGCATCTAACCATTACCTACACCCAATTGAGAAATGAAAGGAAGAGTTGTTTATTGTTAAAATTGTTGCTGTGAATGAGAAAAAAGGAGGAAGAAAACCATGATTGTTTTCTGAATTAGATAGAATAGTCATCTATACACTACATTTTCCTTTTCTTATTCAATTAATCTATATTGTGTTATTCAATGCATTTTTTTATCCATTGACTTGGTTAAAAATCCTTGATTTGCATTTTGCTATTATTTTTTGGTGAATTTTCGCATATGTTGACTGAAAAAATTAGGGAAAAATGGAAAAAAATTAGAAGAAATAGAACATGGTGCTTGTCATAACTCTGTTTACTTATGAGTGTTAGAGCACCGAAGTGATCCTTTGTCCTTCAAATTTATTTATTGATTTATTCACTCAATGCATGCCCCAGTACACTTGCCCAGACTCATTTTGATTTAGCTTGGGTTACATCACCATTATGATTGCATTTTGTTCAATTCTTGCAAAGGATGGTTGAATAGAAATGTGTTTTTGCACTTTTTTGCAGGTGTTGAGAACTGCTTTGAGCAATAGGTTAGCTAAAGTACAGGGATTTCTATTCCGTGCTGCTTTTCTCCGACGTGTCCCATTATTTTTCCGGCTTATATCTGAAAATATCTTATTATGTTTTCTTCTATCAACTATTCATTCTACTTCAAAGTATGTAACTGGGACCTTAAGTCTGTGTTTCAGAAAAATATTGACAAAACGTATCCATGCACACTATTTTGAGGTAATGATTATAATTTTTTATGTTTATTGGACAATAGTTTATATGCACTTGTCTAATTCATTTTTTTCTATTTCTGTGCTCTTGTTTATTTTCATTTTGTCTTTGTCATGCAAAGTCTTTTTTTTTCCCTTTTTGCTTTTTTTGCTATAACATTGACAAAATTTATCTATGCACGTTATTTTGTGGTAATCATTGTAACTTCTTAATGTTTATTGGGCAATAACTATTTCTGTGTACTAGTTTTGTTAGTTTGTCATGTGAATTTTTTTCCTCCGTCTCTTTTCCTATAATTTATTGCATGGATTAACCTTATGATTTTCAAGTGCCGATGCATTGCTTTTGATCAAGGAGATGGTTTTCCTTTTTTTTTCATGGGGGAAATAATGTACGTTAGAGTGGTGGTAGTGAAAATGCATTATCTAACTTAATCATGATTTGGTCATGATTCAACTTACAGGTGACTGCAAGAATAATAATGATGATGGTCATGATAATTTTAGGCCACGAGCTTTCATTCTACGTGTGCATGTGAACCTTGTCTGGAGTTACCTTGGGTGGAAATATTCTGTAATTCTAGTCTGCCCTCTATTTAGTATAAGCTGTATTGCTTGTGTTAACTCTTTTTATTTTTGTTAATAAGAAACTCTTAAATTCGGTTTCAAATAATAAAATTATTTGTTTTGCATTATCACATGGGTGTAAATGTTTTATAATTCTAGTTTGCCCTCTGTTTGATATTGGCAGCATTGCATGTGTTAACTCTTTGATTTAGTTTCAAGTGATAATATTTCAGATTTGCAGTGTTGCATTGCCGCATGGCATTTAAAGAGGGTGCATGAGTGCATATATATTCACACATTCATACATTTTGGATGGAGATATTAAATGTTTAGATGTTGATCTTCTAAAATTCTATTCTCGTGGACTGCAATGGAAGTTTTGATTTTAGTATCTATGAACTTGCAATTTAGTACAGAATCTATGAAATCCATTTCCATTCTTTAGTTTAGAATATGCAGCCCATATATTTAAATATCCATATGCTGATTTTCCAAAATACTCTTCTGATGAACATTGATAGAAGTTGTGATTTAGTATTTGTAAACTTTCAATTTAGTACAGAATCTATGAACTCTATCCCCATTCTTTGGTTTAGAATGTGCAGCTTGTATATATTTTTTGGAACAGGAGAAGGCACTACTTGTTGAAATATTGCCTAGTGAATGCATAATGATGCCTTTGTCCAGTGCTTGCATTGTTTTCTCTCAGTTATCTATTAATCTTTTTTATTTGGGTTCAGAACATGGCATACTATAAAATATCTCATGTTGATGGTCGGGTTACCAATCCTGAACAAAGAATTGCAAGTGATGTACCGAGGTTCTGTTCAGAGTTGAGCGAACTGGTACAGGATGATTTGACAGCAGTAACTGATGGTCTTCTCTATACTTGGCGTCTGTGTTCTTATGCTAGCCCGAAATATCTTTTCTGGATAGTGGTAATTATTTGTCACATCTATCATATTTATCAGAGTCCTTGATGTTAAATAATTCTTTTGAATGGCTGCTGATAGCCTTTTGGCTTAATGTGATGACTAGTGAAGTCTTACAGTTTTCCACTTGATACATGATGTTAATTTTCTCAGGGCTATGTGTTAGGAGCAGGAACCATGATTAGAAACTTTTCTCCTGCTTTTGGGAAATTAATGTCCAAAGAACAGCAATTGGAAGGTGAATATCGTAGGCTTCATTCACGTTTAAGGACTCATGCAGAAAGTATAGCCTTTTATGGTGGAGAACGTAGAGAAGAATCACACATTCAGCGGAAGTTTAAGGATCTTATCAGACACATGAGAGTTGTCCTTCATGATCACTGGTGGTTTGGCATGATTCAAGACTTTTTGGTGAAATATCTTGGTGCTACAGTTGCTGTTATACTGATTATTGAGCCCTTCTTTGCTGGCCATCTTAGACCTGACTCTTCAACTTTGGGAAGGGCAAAGATGCTAAGCAACTTAAGATATCACACCAGTGTCATAATATCACTATTTCAGTCCTTGGGAACTCTTTCTATAAGTTCAAGACGACTTAATCGTCTCAGGTAGTTTAGAATCAGTATTCATGCAATTGTAGGCATGTAATGAGGCCTTGTGTATTTTTCCCTCTCAATATTAGCAGGAGTTCCCTTTTACCCTTCCCCCTCCTCTTCTCTCTCTCTCTCTCTCTCCCCTTTACTGTTAAAAAAATTGTGACAACTCTTCCTACCAAGATCCCCTTTTGTCCCATGCAAAAATATATGGAATGAAGTGGGCAAAAATTTCTGTAGAGAATAAAGAGAGGAGGAGCGCAAAATAATAGTTAGAAACTTGATTGATTTGTCTTGAGTATGGCTTGTACCTGATTTTGGTTGTGTTCTAATCTAATGTTTGTTTATTTCCAGTGGTTATGCCGACCGCATTCATGAGTTAATAGCGATATCAAGAGAGCTAAGTAGTGATGATAAATCTTCTCTGCAAAGAAGTGGAAGCAGGAACTATTTTAGTGAAGCTGACTACGTTGAGTTTTCTGGTGTCAAGGTACTTGAAACCTGTGGATTTTATTTATTGTGTTCTATTGTACACATTCCATGTTCTTATACTAGTATTGCCTCAGGTTGTCACCCCAACTGGTAATGTCTTGGTGGAAGATCTGACTCTTAAGGTTGACTCAGGATCTAATCTGTTGATTACAGGTAGCGTTTTGAACTTAAAAGTTCAATGTATCTCCTTTGCTTAATTCTTGTCTATCAGTTTTGTTTTTTCATTTTCTTGTCCTTTCAATACTTTCCCTAGTTGACTCTCAGTTTTTTGCTGTTAACATGTTCTTATATGGCACCAGGGAAACCATGTCTCAGATTTTGTAAATCTGGTGTAACACCTATAAAATGGAGGTTCACAGAACCTTTTTATCTGCAATCCTTCTTGATATGAAGTACTTGAACAGGACAAACATTTATACTCGACTGGCTTGGTTGTCCAATCTTGTCAAATTTAAGAGATACACTGGTTTCTACGTCTAGTATTTTTATATTTTAGTTTTATCATGCTTGGCTTTTCAGTAAATGGATGGTGGTTATCAGGGTTTCAAAAAATAGCCATATTTTCTCGTATCAGTTGAATCACAACAGAAAAATAACTTTCTGATACAGGTTTGGGTGCTGCAGGTCAGTGAATTTAGATTCAGGGGCGTTTTATCTGTAAATGTGTGTATTAAACGAGTGCATATTGTGAAATGCAGCACTTTTTCTGTTACAACCAATATGGGATATGTCTACAAAACAGTAAAGAGGGGAAAGGAGGAGGAAAAGGAAAAGGAGAAGTAGGAGGAGGAGAAGAAGAAGAAGGGGGAGAGTCTCCTCTTTCTAAAACTCTATAGCGGGGCCTACTTACACTTAGAAGATGAGGAGGAGGGGGAGGGGGAGGGGGAGGGGGAGGAGGAGAGGTTTTCTAATTATAACTTTCCTCTAACTCTTATTGGGTCCTCTTACTAAAACTATATTAGCAGGCCTCATAAAGTCCTACTTAGACTAAGTTTCACCTTCTATATTTTGGAAAAAAAAGGTCTACCAGCTGTTCCTTTTTTTTTTTTTTTTAAAAATTATATTCTACAAGATATTTTATATTTTTTTTTTGGAGATTCATGGTAGAGGAGAATTTCAGAGGATTTCATTAAGGACTAGAGATGGGGGAAGAACAGTGTGCATAGCCTGTTTGTTTTCAACCCATGGGGAGTGTACTAGCATGGAATAACTTCCTAAAAGCCATAAAGAACAGAAATTATGACAAAAGGTGAAATAAAATGCACATGCTCTCGGATTGGGTCTTTTCATGAGCCCAAGAGAGGGGACACTATCATAGATTTCACTGCAGTCTGGGAATTCAGTAGTATTGCTGAACTCTTTATTTTAGCTATTAAAAATACTTCTAAAGGAAATAGCAATTTTGTGTTAATATCAAGTTGGATTTTGACCAAATGAACTAGGTGGTAGTTTTTAATATATTAGTTCATCTGGGCAGTATCATGTCTCCATATATATATATATATATTCATAGTATCCATTTGTTTCCCATGCTACCAGGTTAGCAGGGACTTAAAATGTTGAATTTTTTGTGATAGTGACCTTGCCTATATGGCTTCATTTCCCTTACCAGGAGAGAGATGAAGTTTCTTGGTGTGCCTATAGTTTCTTGGTGTACAATGTCAAGCACTGGCTGCATGTATCGATTAGGTGGAAGATAGGGTTATTGTATGGTATAGTGCTGGATGTCTTAGGTTTGCGCCTCCATTGGCGCATGTTTGAGATTTTCCATCTTGAGAGCTAGCTTTGGTGTGATGCTAACTCATTGACATCCTTTGATTTATTTAGCCCTGCTACCCTGTCATGAGTATTAGAAACAGATATAGCTTGTTAAAAAGCTTGAATTATTTTATCCTTATTTCTGCGCCGTCCTCTGTGGTATCTTGTTTGTATAAATGAGGACAGTGCATTCCTTATTTTTGATGTTCTGTTGTGATTCTCTGTCCTTTTATGGAAATGGTGGTTGTAGCATGGCTTGGTGTCAAACCATGTTTTATTTGTACACTGGCTTTGTTGATATGCTTGGTTGAAATGTATTTTTCATGTTTTTTATTTTTTCTGAAGGTCCAAATGGTAGTGGGAAGAGCTCACTTTTCCGTGTTCTGGGTGGCCTTTGGCCCTTGGTATCTGGCCATATTGTGAAACCTGGTTTTGGTTCTGATCTTAATAAGGAGATTTTCTATGTGCCCCAAAGGCCATATACAGCTGTGGGTACACTTCGTGATCAGTTAATTTATCCACTTACTGCGGATCAGGAGATTGAACCACTCATGCACAGTGGAATGGTGGAGCTCTTGAAAAATGTAATCATCTCTTCTTATTCCTTTGTTCCTTAGTCTTTTACTTGTTTACCTGTGACATTATTCCGTTGACACTTTGTTGCTGGAAATGTGGCTTCTCACTTTGTAGGTTGATCTTGAGTATCTATTAGACCGTTATCCACCTGAGCAGGAGGTTAATTGGGGCGAGGAATTGTCTCTAGGAGAGCAACAAAGGTTAGGGATGGCCAGACTGTTCTACCACAAGCCTAAATTTGCAATTCTTGATGAGTGCACCAGTGCAGTGACTACTGATATGGAGGAACGGTTTTGCACTAAAGTTCGAGCTATGGGAACTTCATGCATAACCATATCGCATCGTCCAGCTCTAGTGGCTTTTCATGATGTTGTTTTGTCCTTGGATGGAGAAGGGGGCTGGCAAGTTAGTTACAAAAGGTTCGATTTTGAGTAGGTTTTTTTTTTTTTTTTTTTTTTTTAAATGAAAGATGGATGTGATTTTGCTAAAATCCTTGAGACTTCAGGAAGGATTCTCCTGCCTTGGCTGAAGCTGGGACCAATGCCATGAGTGCTTGTGAGACAGAACGACGAAGCGATGCAATGGTAGTTCAACGTGCATTTGCCCCAACTGATAAGGTTACCTTTTGCTAGTACCTAAGAACTGTTTTTCTTTTCCTTTTTTTGTCCAACAAGAAATTTTATTTTTCTTCTATTTATGTAATTTGCTTAGCATAGAATTTGATTTGACCTTTCTCTAGGACTCTGCATTCTCAAATTCGAAGGCACAATCATATATTTCGGAGGTGATAGCAGCATCTCCCAGTGAGAATCCTGGGCTTCCTTTGCCAATTGTTCCACAGCTCCAAAGGGCTCCTAGGGCATTAGCATTGAGAGTAGCTTCCATGTTTAGAATACTGGTGAGTCCTTTGTTCCTATATTCAGAATTTATGTTAATGCTATGGCTTCTTGGCATGGTTACTTGATAATGTTAGGTGTTGCCATTGCATATTTATTTTATGCAGTTCATCTTGATGTTGAGCACTGTAGTGACTTTAAATTTAAAGTAGGTACATACATATTTATATATTTTGAGGGAACTTTAAACTTAAATATTGGTTTCCCTTCATGTCTAACTATTTAATATTTAAATCTCTGTTCAAATCTTTAGCTTCATAATCACTATTGTCAAAACTCGACAGTCCATTTATTTCCCTAAAAACCTGATCACTCTAGGTATAAAATACACTTGTTGTTTATATACAAGCACCATGATGTTGGACAGCTAGCAGGTTTTGTTTCTAGAATAGATTTTGTGTCAACTTAAATACAAACGGGTAAAAGAAAGTACACAACTATGGCTAACTTTGGGCAGCTGAAATATGCAATTATTTGCTGAATTTCACATCTGATTGCAGTGAAGCAACAAAAAAGATTTTAATCGTTATACTTGGAAGTCCTTGGGCATCAAACCCAAGGTCCCTTAGGCAGCACTAGTAG
>CATKHJ011120105.1:0-15983 GCA_949750685.1 Vernicia montana
TATATATATATATATATATATATATATATATATATAATTTTTTTTACCATGTTTCAAATAATTTTTTTAATAAAAATTAGTCATATCATTAATTTATTTTCACATTATTATGTTTTTTTATATCCAAATTAATATTTATGCAAACTAATATATATAAATAAAATATAAAAAATATATTTTAAAAAATATATTTTAAAATATAAATATATAAAAATATATATATATAATATATATATTTAAATATATATAAATAAAATATAAATTTATTTAATTTATATTTTTAAAAAATAAAAAAAAACGTAAAAAAATATGACTTAAAACTAGTTAATATAAACTATATTTTAAGTTAATTAATTATTTATTCTTTTAATTATATGAAAAGTGAAAATTTTTAAATCTAATTATTTTAATTTGAAATTTTATTAATAAAAATTATTTGAAAAAAATATATTATAATTAATTTAAAGATAATTAAAGTATTAATATATGAGTAAAAAAAATATAATTAACTAAATCAATAATTAATTTGGACTAAGGGCTATATATATATATAAAGAGAGAAGTTAACAGTGAGGTAGCGCGATAACTCATTTTGTAATGTTATGATCATTTTTGTATCTTAAAAACATAAAGGGGTGACATATGCTTCCTGGGATAAATAGGAAGATCAAATTTGAACATTTTTCCTAATAAATAGTAAAATTACCAACAACTCAATTTCACTAGTAAAAGTTAAAATATATGAAAACAACATGAAAAGTTATGAAAACACTAATTATATATAAATATTTTTTTTGTATTCTTTTTTTCTTTTTTCAGTATTTAAGGAGATAAATTTATATAATTTACAATTGTATATTAGACAATTGTAAATTATATAAATTTTGTATAAAAGATATTGTTGTTAATGATATTTTTTTAGTAATAAACTAATTTTAATGAAAAAAATTTACGATTTCAACTTTTAACAGTATGCTGCGTTAATTTATTTTTAGGGATGGCAACGAGTCGAGTTTGGGGCAAATTTTATAAAATTTGAACCCGACCCGTGTAAAAAATAAAATACCTACTCTGTTATCCACCCCACTTCAAGTCGAGCATAACCGTTTATATTTCTTTTTTTATTCTCTTTCAAAAAAAAAATTTAGTGTTATTTTTTCATATATATATATATATATAATCAGGTCGGGTTCAAATTAAGTTATACCATTATCCGAACCCGACTTGGGTATTATCACATCCCACTTTTGGAATGGATGATCCTAGGGTATGGGTAAGCATACACCACCGAAAACCCATTAAACCCAACTCTTTTTAGAATATTAATGTACCTCCGGCGGCATACCGGCAGTACATTCACAATTCCCCAAGATCAAACCTGCAAGAAATATAAAACACTCTCAATATTTCCACCTTATATCCTCAACTTTATTTTAAGTATAAGTTAGCTCCCTATCACCATTACACTTTACTAATATAATTTATTATATTTTGTTCAGTTATCTATATTCATACACCATATCAAGTTAATGTTTGATTATGTACCATGGAGTTATTAGATAATAGCATTATATGTCATCATATATTATCACATTCACAAATTCATACTATTATACACTTCTATATTATATTCACATAACCATTACAAAATGTTAGCTTAAACTCCAACGGCAAGTGGGGAAGGATACTTGGGCTGAAAAATCCACTAACCTGAAAAAAAAAAATAAAGAAAAAGATGGGTGAGATACAAATCTCAGTGAATATATAATAAATAACCTAGCACAATAATTTGGTTATTTGAATGCAATCATTGGCTCAATAGATTATCACAATAAACAGTTAATGAATTTTCAGATCAACACAATTGAAGGTTTAGCAGAAATTATTACCAATTAATGTGAACTTAGTCGCATTCCCATTTAATAAAGTACTGCGAAACCACAGATTTTCAATGACAATTATACACAAGATTAGCTAGACCTTGTGGCTATGGCTTTCAAATACCTCCTAGCAAGGTACAAGTCACTGTGCACAGAGTACGGTGATCCCCTCACCGAAAGAAGGGAATTTCTGCTTTTAGTTTAAGTCAGGGTTCACTTCAAATGGAACGTTTCACATGTAAAGAATTAATTAGGACTAGAAGTCACAAGGGGGTATTAGCAAATCAAAGTCATATAAACAAATACAATTCACATTTGCACAATAAAGTAGTATGTGCTAGGGAATTTAATATATACTCACATTTCTTGATTATGCACCAAAATATTGGTATTCCTCTTCACCTCCTTTGTTTCCAATTTCTTCTCCTTGATATTCTTCCTCACCTTCTACATATTACAAATATTTATATATAAGTTGATTTCATATAATGATATTTATTTACTCATTAATTTAGAAGATTAGTTCATAATTACTATTTTTATAATAATCGAGACTCCAATTGATTTAATTTCAAATCTAAACAACCCTAATACTTTCCCCTCCATCACTTACAAAATTTAATTTTCTCAAAGTTATTTTCTGAATTCTCCAACTTTCTGGATCTTAGGTTTTACAGAAGTTCAGTACACCCTTTTGGCTATAACTCAAATTACAAAACTCTATTTGATATAATTATTTTTTTCAATGAAACTATACTCACAAGGATACATTTCATTAGTTTTGACCTCAACTTGGTTCTGCCTTTATGGTTTTCCAACTTAAGAGTAAATATCAAGAATTCTGTTAATCCAAATACCTTATCACAGCCTAGAAATTTCTATATATATCCTAACTTACTTGGATTTAGATTCTGATATTTTTATATCATCTAAATACATATCAAGTTACATTTCTTATGCTTTAAACATCTTTTAATTTCGATCTTAAAATACTCAAAACTGATCTCAAACTTTCTGAATTCTCAGGGTAGGTCTGCAGGATGCAGTTTCTTTTTTCTTCTCATATCTCCAAAACTATAAAGAATTAGTTTAAATTTCCTTCTAATGAAATAAATTAAAGACATAAAGATACAATTTTTATGTTTTGACTTACTTCAAATTCGTATTCCAAGTGACCCAATTTTTCCTCTCAAATTCCAGGACTTTCTAAACCCTAAAGTTGTCTTCCTTAGTTCCTTGCTTTCTTCACTTAATTATTTCATTTCTTACTTCTTTTTACTAGAACTACCCTAATTAAGTCTTTTTCCCTCATCAATTCATCTTCCTTCAACTACAAAATCTCTTTTCTCCTTCACACATCAACCAAGCATAGTCACCCAATCATCACCATAACATAACCAATACCAACACCAACACCAACACCAACACCAACACCAACACAACACAACACACATATACATATATGCATGGAAAGATTAATTAATTCTTACACTTACCTTAAAGGATTTCCCTCTTCTTCTTCTTCTTCTTCTTCTTACTCTCTCTCTTTTTCTTTCTCTCTTTCCTTTGCCTTAGTAAGATTTTTTAAGAAATGAAGATGATAAACCTTATCTCCCAAATGCACTTACTTATATATATATTTTTTCTTTTTATTTTCCTTACTTGAATTTTTGGCACAACCATTACCTTTAGATGCATCACATGGCCGGCCATCCTTGCTTTAATTTAATTTAATTTATTTATTTTTTTTAGTCAAAAGTCATAATTATCTCTCTTTAAGGCAAATTACCATTTTGCCCCTTTTTAATCATAATTTTCCTATACTTCATAATTCAAATCTACAAGTATTTTTAGTCTCTAATTTAAGTTTATAATATTATTTTTAAATAGGTCCATATTAATTTTGCTTAAGTTAAAATTTCTGAAAAATCCTGCAATTCATTATCCTACCGATTTCGCGATTACTAACCCAATTCCTTAATTGCACACCACGTAATTCTGTAAATTCTTAATTTTCCAGTTCTAGATTTCTAGTGATCTAATAAAGTTCTGGAGTGTTACATAATTATTGAGTATGCTCCCTATAATAGAGGAGTAAGCTATAAGAGCTTGTTGGGGATGCTGTGACCGTGAGCAATGAAAGGAAGGAGAGGCACAATCAGTGGCAGAACGGGAGTGAGAGAGAGAGAGAAAGAGATGGCGAGATTCTCAGTTGGCAGAGGAAAAAAAAAATTGAGTAAGAGTGAAAGAAAATTTTTTATTTATATGACTATATAAAAAAGTCAATTATAATATACAAAATTTTATTATTTATAAAAATCAATAACTTTTTGAATACTTATTTACGTTTATAAAAATTATAATTAAATAAATTCTCCTGATTTTTATAGACTTTTTAAAATATTTAAATATCATTATTGAATACCCTTTAATTTTTATAAATTTTTTAAAAATTATTATTGCATATTCCGACTTTTTAAATCCATTAAAATCTTTAATTTTTTTTGAACCAATACACCCCTAAATAAAATCTTAAATATAATCATGGTTGAATTATTATTTATTTTATTATAAAACATGCTTAAATTGTGTAATTCAATAATCAAATATCTTGTAAGAAAATTTAAGAATTTAAATAGTCCAAAAAAAAAATGGCATGTGCATGACTAAACAATGCATTGCTACTAAAGCTGGATTGTTTGAGATGGACCAAAAAGCTAGATTTTTGGCAAAGTGATAAGTGTAAATTCAAATTCAAATTTATACATTAAGAAATCCAAATAAAATCTTTATATACAATTATTAACTCCAAATCTCCATTTTACAATTTAAAAAAAAAAATTAAAATTAGCAATTGTGCATTTTTAATATTAATTTTTAATGAAAAATTATGAGATAAAATAATCTCTCCAACTCAAATTAATTTTTTTTTTTGATAAATTTTGCTTAGATTAGTAATTTTGGTAAATTGAGACACCCAATATAAACAAAGTATTTTGTTTTTTATTTTTTAGTTTATTAAATTTATTTTTGTTAATTAATTATTGTCAAATAAAAAATACACAGTTACCGTCTCTTATTATAACTTTATCATTTTTATGTATGTTTCTTTTAATATTTGATAATAAAACTTAAAAAATAAATAAAGCTTCAATTCAATATTTACAATTTAAGTATTCTCTATGAGACAATTTATTATTATTATTATTATTATTATTTTTGCCAAATGACAATTTATTATTAAAAATACTATATTCTACAATTTATTATTATTATTATTATTAAAAATACTATATTCTACAATTATAAAAAATACTAAATTTTTTAATTTTAATAAAGTTTATTTAAGCAATAGTACTAGTTGTTTCTTGAAAAAGAAAAAAAAATTGACCCCACTAAACAAAACTAACCAATAAAATCTAAACTTATTGTCCAAGTTAATAATACAAAAGCACACGGTCCTGCATAATAATTTCTGTTTTACCTTTCTCTTGTATCGGGTTTAGCTTCTTTCACGTCACTGTTGTACTATATATGCTGTGTTGTGTATAAAGCCGAGCCAAGGCGAATTTCTAGAAACATCGATCAGAGACTATAATATTAATTTAGACTCTTCAATTCACTCGCAAATTACTATGATTTTATGCTTTCTTAGGGTTTCTCCGTCATGAGTCGTTTTTCTAATAATGACAATTACACTCCCACGCGCCACCGTCAATTCCGCCCTTCTTTTCACGCTCCTCCGCACTACAACCACCACTATCAAAACCATTATCTAAACCAAAATCGAAACCGGAATCGTTTGTTTGGTGTTAAACTCCTTTCCAACAACTACCACCACCACCACCATAGTGGTGGCCGTACACTTTCAGTTGAGTCTATAGTTTCTGAATGTAATCCCAAACCTTATAAAATTCATTTTAGGTCTTCTGGTACGCTTGTTGCTAGTATCTTTTTTCAGCTTCAGACTGATGCCGTTGATGCTTTTGTTTGGTTTTGGGAACGTCGGCTCGCTGGAGATCATTATTTTACCTCGGTTGTTGATTTTAGAGTTGGTGAAGATGTGAATAAGAGAATTAAAAGTTTGTTTAAATTGTATGCAGAGAAGGTTTTAGAAAGTGAGTTAGTGGTGAAATTGGAGAGGAAGGTCAATGATTTGTCTCTTGAGATTAAGAAGTCTTCGGATTTGCTTAAAAAGCCTAAGGCTATTCGAGCTTTTACTGAGATTGAAGCGAAGAAGAGGCGGTTATTGGATGAGATGGATGGAATTGTGAAGAGGGTTGAGGAGTTTAAGAGTGGAGTGAAGTGTGTGTTGGATTATCTTGAGGGGAAAGAGGTTGTGGGGTTTGATGTTTTGGGGTTTAACAATGAGAAGGGTTTTAATTGGAGTAAAATTCATAGTTTGTTATTGAGAGAATGTAGACGGCTTGAGGATGGGTTGCCCATATATGGTTTTAGGAGGGAGATTTTGCAGCAAATACATTTGCAGCAGGTATTATTGATCTTAATTATTTGTTCTTGCTTTAGACGAATTTTTGAGGCCTAAAGTCATGGCATAATGTGGTTTGGTTTTGTATTTTAAATTTAGTTAGTTTGTAAATGTGTATTTATTCGTCTAGTGGTTGTTTTCTATGTGATTATGGTGCTGCAGTTGTTGTGTGTAATTGACAACTTGGTGATGATTATTAGGAATGTTTACTTTGTATTACGAGTAAGTGTACTCATTATCATCCAATTTGCTTGCTGGAACTCTGTTACCGGCTATTGTGGTTTTTTTTAACTCTGGGAAAAGAATGTAGTACCTGGCAATTGTAATTGAAATAGGCTAATAGCCTAACAATGAAGAGTTACACAATTTGAAGGGAGGTAGTGCTTTCAACCCTTATTTTTCTTGGCGTTTTGCCTTATACTTTTGTAGGAAATACATTTCAATTGACTGTCTATATGTTGGTTGAGAGTCAATGTTGAATTTTCTTAAAACCTGCTTTAAAATGGTGTTTATTAATCTACATGTGTAGTTGTCTGTTTTCTTGGACAAAAATCTAGCAGTCTACCTTGAACAAATTCTAGTTATAACTTCACATCTTGTAGGCACTGTTTAAGAATTATGTCGAGTGTCAATAGAATTTTGGTCATTTTTTCCTTTTCTCACAGGTAATAGTCTTGATTGGAGAGACAGGTTCAGGGAAGAGTACACAGTTGGTACAGTTTCTTGCTGATTCTGGGGTTGCTGCTAGTGGTTCAATTTTGTGTACTCAGCCCCGTAAAATTGCTGCAATTTCCTTGGCAAAAAGGGTTGGTGAAGAAAGCATCGGATGTTATGTGGACAATTCAATCATCTGTTATCCAACTTATTCATCTGCCCAGTGTTTTGATTCCAAGGTAATATATATGACTGATCACTGTCTAATGCAGTACCTTATGAAAGATAAGACTTTGTCTGGAGTTTCATGCATTATTATAGATGAGGCTCATGAAAGAAGCTTGAATACTGATCTTCTGTTGGCCTTGATTAAAGAATTGCTTATTGAGAGACGTGACCTAAGGCTTGTCATAATGTCTGCAACAGTTGATGCCAGCAAATTATCAGACTACTTCTTTGGTTGTGGAACCTTTCATGTGCTAGGGAGAAGTTTTCCTGTTGAAATCAAATATGTTCCTGGTGCCTCTGAAGGGACTTCTGGTCCCTTACTCAATGCCAGTAATATTGCTCCATATGTTTCTGATGTTGTTAAGATGGCAATGGAGATCCATCAAGTAGAGAAAGAGGGGGCAATTCTTGCATTTTTGACTTCCCAGCTGGAGGTAGAATGGGCTTGTGAAAAGTTTCATTCTCCCTCAGCAATTGCATTGGCATTACATGGAAAGCTTTCCCATGAAGAGCAATGTCGTGTTTTCCAGAATTATCAAGGGAAGAGAAAAGTTATTTTTGCTACAAATTTGGCGGAAACATCCTTGACCATTCCAGGGGTCAAGTATGTGGTTGATTCTGGTATGGTTAAGGAAAGCAGGTTTGAAGCTACCTCTGGCATGAATGTCCTAAGAGTTTCCAAGGTTAGCCAGAGTTCTGCTAATCAAAGAGCTGGTCGTGCTGGTCGAACAGAACCTGGCAAGTGTTACCGTCTTTACTCGGAATTTGATTATCAGGCAATGGCTGTCCATCAGGAACCTGAAATTCGTAAAGTTCACCTTGGTATTGCAGTTTTGAAGATTCTTGCTCTGGGTATTAAGAATGTTTTGGAATTTGACTTTATTGATGCTCCCAGTGCTAAGGCAGTTGACATGGCCATCAGGAACCTTGTGCAGTTAGGTGCTGTTGCCTGTAGATATGATGTTTTTGAATTAACTAAAGATGGGCATTACTTGGTTAAGTTGGGTATTGAACCTCGACTTGGGAAGATTATTATTGAAAGCTGCCGTTATGGTTTGCATAAAGAGGGAGTTGTGCTAGCTGCTGTTATGGCCAATGCGAGTAGCATATTTTGCAGAATTGGTACCATTGATGACAAATTGAAATCAGATTGCCTTAAGGTGCGATTCTGCCATCAGGATGGAGATCTGTTCACATTGCTTACTGTCTACTGGGAATGGGAGACTGTACCCCCAGATAATAGAAATAAATGGTGTTGGAACAATAGCATCAATGCCAAAACCATGCGAAGATGCAAAGAGACAGTGATGGAGTTGGAGAACTGTTTGAAAAATGAACTTACCATCATTGTTCCAACTTATTGGGTTTGGAATCCTTATGTTTTTACAGGGCATGAAAAAATCTTGAAACAGATTATACTTTCTTCACTAGCAGATAATGTAGCCATGTACTCCGGATATGATCGTCTTGGTTATGAGGTTGTTTTGAGTGGGGAATACTTTCAACTTCATCCTTCATGTTCATTGCAAGTGTATGGTCAAAAGCCGGACTGGGTTGTCTTTTCTGAACTCTTATCTATATCAAGCCAATATCTGGTCTGTGTTACTGCCATTGATTTTGATAGTTTATCTGCCTTTAGTCCTCCTCCTCTATTTGACCTCTCAAAGTTGCAGAGTAGAAAATTGCAGTTGAGGGTGATCAAAGGATTTGGCAATACTGCTTTAAGAAAGTTCTGTGGAAAGATGAATAATAGCATGCTTTCTCTTCTTTCTCGTATACGAACTGATTTCAGGGATGAGCGGATAGGTATTGAAATCAGTGTGGATAACAATGAGATTCTTTTATATGCATCTGTACAAGACATTGAAAGGGTTTATGGCCTTGTCAATGATGCATTAGAATATGAAGTAAAATGGTTAGGTAATGAATGCCTGGAGAAGTGCTTGTATAAAGGGGGACGAGCTGGTGCGTCCCCCCCAGTTGCACTTTTTGGAGCTGGTGCAGAAATTAGGCATCTGGAGTTGGAAAATAGATATTTGAGTTTGGATGTGTTCCTTTCAAATGTAAATAGTCTGGAGGACAAAGAAGTATTAAAATTCTTTGAGAAATCTGTGCCTGGGGTGTGTGGTTTTCACAGATTTGCAAGCAGTGGACAGGATGGTGATGACATGGAGAAGTGGGGCAAGGTGACATTTCTTACTCCTGAAGCAGCCAGAAAAGCTTTAGAGTTCAGTGGCTTTGAGTTATCTGGTTCTTTACTTGAGTTGTCCCCAGCTAGGTCATCTGTTGGAGGCAGTGGTAAATTATCATCATTTGCTGCTGTAAAAGCCAAAGTCACTTGGCCGAGAAGGTACAGTAAAGGGTATGCAGTTGTTCGATGTGAAAGGAATGATGTTGAGTTTGTTGTTCAAGATTGCTCTAATATGCTGATTGGAGGCAGGCTAGTTTATTGTGAGCGTAGTACAAGGGACATAAACTGTATGATCATTAGAGGATTGGATAGAGATACTTCTGAGCCGGAAATTCTTGAAGTTCTGCAAATGGCCACAAAGAGGAGAATTTTGGATGTATTTCTGATACGAGGTGATGCTGTAAATAATCCTTCTCTTGGTGCTTGCGAGGAAGCAATTCTCAAGGAAGTTGCTCCATTCATGCCTAACCAGGGCCCCTTGAGCAATTATTCTCATGTTCAGGTCTTTCCTCCTGAGCCAAAGGATACTTTCATGAAGGCTTGGATCACCTTTGATGGAAGACTTCATCTGGAGGCAGCAAAAGCTTTGCAACATATCCAAGGAAAGGTACTTGCTGGTTGTTTATCATGGCAGAAATTGCAGTGCCAGCAGGTGTTCCACAGCTCTGTATCATGTCCTGCCCCTGTTTATGCATTTATTGAGAAGCAGTTGAACTCTATCCTAAAAAGGTTTATGCATCGACCTGGTAATTTCTTTTTCAATGAGCATTTCCTTTTCCGTGTATATGTTATTGATGCTCTGCTTTCATCTGGTATCCAAATTACATTGTTCCAAAATGCCTCAAGTTGTTTATTCTTTTCATGCAAAGTGCGTGCTGATATTAAATCCTTCATGCTTTTTTTTTAAAATTTATTTTTAGTTTTAATTTTTTGTTTCTGGTTGACAATTTTTCTAGAGTGAATAAGCTTTTCTTGACTATCTAACAGTACATGTGAATTAGCACTAATAAGGCAGTTGAAAGCTTGATAGAACAAGGCCTTAAAGTTTCTGGGCAATATGAACAGCTGTATGACTGTCCCTTGGATGATGTTGTGGAGGAAATTTTTATTGATGCCTGTTTATGCTTCAAGTAGCACTTAGGCTATTTATTAGCCTGCTTTGTTCTTAGCTTTATTTAGGTATGGGATTCTTGGGTAACAAGTTAATAGTTTAGTTGCTAATTTTATATTTTGTTGTTGGGCCTTGAGTTTCAGCTGGGTTGAAAGTAATAGACTAATTGTAGGACTTGTGTTGCATTATTGAATCAGTTAATAATTGGCTTTCATTAGGGAAAGCAGGCTTTAGAGAGTGGTTCTCAGTTTAAGACTTGGAAGGTGTTGTAGTCAACTACCTTTTTTGCCTCGTGACAGGTCTCTAGCTTACTTGTTGAGTGGGTGTCACCTTCTAGGTCTGGATTGCTATGTTGCACGAAAACTCTCAGGAGGTTACGTTTTCGCGTTTTGGAAACGTTTCCTGATTGAAAACTCACGGAAACTTGTCCGAAATGTTTCGGGCACGTTTCTGTAATTTGAAAAAGTTGGAAACTCGTTTCTATAAACTAAAACCCGTTTCCAAGTTAAAGAAAAAAAAGTCAGCTCACCCAGGTCAATCCCTAAACAAAAATATTCACTCCCGACTTTATTTTTCCTTATATATATAATAATAATAATAATAATTATTGTTATATTAATTATTATTATATATATTTTTATAAATTATTATTATTTTTAGTATATATTTATAAATTAATATTTATAATATATACTTAAAATTATTAAATATATATTTATAAATTATTATATTTTTAGTATTTTTTGTATATATATATAAATTAATATTTATAAATATACCCCTATATTTTTTATATTTACATGTTTTCCTCACGTTTTGTATTCTATATTTTTAGAAATTGCCTTTTCCACGTTTCCGTTTCTCTATTTCCTCGTTTCCCGTTTCCATTTCCATGCAACCTAGCTTTTTTTTTTTTTGCCCATACGTGCAACCTAGCTGGATTGACATAGTTTGAAGAGAAAATTAGTTTGATCATCGTATAATAGCTGGTTGATTCATACTTGTATTCCAATGCACACAATCAGGTCACCTTCTAGGGTCTTGGAACTCTTGGGCACATAATTTAAAAAGCATTAGATAAAATCTATAATTTTGATGCTGATGCTTTGGAAATTTTACACTGCAATGAAAAGTTTAAACATCATACTGTCACAATGACTAATTAGAGTCCTCAGATTGGACAATTCTCTGGATGCCTCTAGACTATCATTATCAGGTTGGTTCCCTTAAGTTTGGACTGTTAAAATGGTCTCTGATTTTTTTTAAGAATTAAGCTTATTTTTACAAGTACTATCTTCAAGGGAGATATGGCCCCAAAGGAAAGAACAAAAGAGGAAAAATGAAGGGAACATGGAAAAAGGTTGGAGGAGCCATAGCCGATTCAAACCCATAAGTAGATCACAATCATATAGAAAAATCTTGACACTATGACTTTATTTTAGGTCATACATGCTTGTTGGGACCAATGAAATATTATAAAACTAAGATTGCTTTTAAGAGTGTTCTTGGTGGTGATACTTTCTCATTTACACCCTTTTTATCTCTCTTCCCTCCCTTTTCTTATGACTTGGTGAAGACAGCTGCAATCATTTAGTGATCATTCTATGAAAGTCTGCAATGCGCGTTTGATACGTTTTTTCTTTCATGTTCTCCAGTACTTTTCCTATCTCTGAAATGCTTTCGTGTTTGCCATTATTTTTCTTATCTTTGAAATGCTTTATAATTTTTCCCCTCAATTGTTTATTGTTGAGTTCTATAAGGTTTCAAAAAAATTATTTTCTTTGTACTTTTAATTCTTCCATCTGATTCTGTATTAACCAATCTAAGATAATTACCTTCAATGCTATCAATAAGAAAAATTGAGCTGTTATTCCTCAGTTGCATGTTTTCCCTATACTAATACTATCAATTTTTAACCATGTTTGGAGGCTGTTTGAATCAGATTCATTTTGAAGAGTTTCACACAATTAAAATTTGTTTTGGACTTTATGCTACATTGTTGAAAGACCTAATTATGTGCAATTGAGGTGTGTGCACATTGAATATATGGGATTCTGTGTTTGTTAAAATTACCATAGTTTTAACAGATGGTGTATCATGTATCTGTTAAAAAACATTTATTTTGTTTAATTATTCTATTCTCTTTTTTTTTTTTTGGAAAATTGATTGTAGACTTTAATCCTATAAACACACACACACACATCATATCAGCTTGTTTCAAATGACTTTGTTGAATGAAGATTGAATTACCAATTGACCTTTGAGGGGTAACATATTAGTGGAAAGGGCGGTTAGCTTTTATGTTATCAACTAAATGACAAGTTGATATTCCTGAGGAAGGCTTTCCTTGATTATACTGAGAAACTCATTTGAATATTACTCATAGAGGAGGGAAGGCATCTGGTTAAGTTGAGAGATCTCAAGTTCTTGACAGGCCACAGTGGTGCATTCTCAGTGAAAACCTTACAGGGCCTAGTTGTTTAAGTGTTAAGTTCAACTTCATAGTCCTACACTCCTACTGCATTTAGGTGCTGTTAGGTTAACATGAAGAAAAGGCTGGGAATTTCTGATACTTGACACCCAAGTAGGATAGAAAAGGACGTTTATGAGTGTAGTTTAGAGCTTTAGACATATGAGTGTGAAAGATTGATCCATGGTGAATGCATTGTATTCTTGGGTGCTTTGGGATTTAAGCTCAGAATAATGAATTATTGTGAAATGGAGCAGAATGTTTAATGGTTTTGGATTGTAGAAATTGGTCCATACAACAATTTTCTTTTCTTAGGTGCTAGATGTATGTATGTGATCTTTGTTTTTGTGTCTCATCACCTTTTGTATATATACCCAGCATATAGGAGGTGGTTCACTTCTTTAAGCACTTTTGCTAACTAGCTAGCGTGGGTCTTTTGAAGTGACAAAATGTGATTGGATGAATGTGGCTCTGCTTTTAGATTTTAGGACACTTGGATTTGATTTAGAAATGGCAATTTTTTCATTTAATTTCATTTTGTTATCAGATATAGAACTGGGATTTGTACTACAATGATTTAGTGCTGACAAGCTTGATTTTGGCAGGTGTGCGTTGCAGTTTAGAAAAGAACGATAATGGTTCCTATAGAGTGAAGATATCTGCTAATGCAACAAAGACTGTGGCAGAGTTGAGGAGGCCACTGGAGCAGTTAATGAATGGAAAGAAAGTAGATCATGGTAGCCTTACCCCAGCAGTTCTGCAGCTTCTCTTCTCCAGAGAGGGCAAATTGCTTATGAATTCACTGCAACGAGAAATGGGAACTTACATTCTCTTTGATAGGCAGAACCTCAGTGTTAGGATCTTTGGTCCAGAGAACAAAGTTGCTCTTGCTGAACAGAAGTTTGTACGATCCCTTTTAGCCCTCAATGATAACAAGCAAATAGATATCCCTCTTCGAGGTGGAGATATGCCGCATGATCTCATGAAAAAAGTAGTTGAGAAGTTTGGACCTGATTTGCATGGGCTCAAAGAAAAGTTTCCTGAGGCTGCATTTATGCTCAACACAAGGCGCCATTCCATCTCTTTTAGCGGCAAAGAGGATCTGAGGCTGAGGGTGGAAGATACAATTCATGACTTTGCACGATCTCTTAGTGTAAGTGGAAGGTACAAACAGCCAAAAGATGAGGCTACTTCCTGCCCTATTTGCTTGTGTGAAGTTGAGGACTGTTACCAGCTTGAGGCTTGTGGACATAAATTTTGCCGGACTTGCTTGGTTGAACAGTTAGAGTCAGCAATGAGGGGACGAGATGGTTTTCCAGTACGCTGTGCCCATGAAGGTTGTGGGACACACATTTGGCTCACTGATTTAAAGTCTCTTTTGCCATGTGACAAGTTAGAGGAACTTTTCAATGCATCTTTGGGGGCATTTGTTGCATCTAGTGGTGGCACTTACAGGTTTTGCCCTTCTCCTGACTGTCCTTCTGTTTACCAAGTATCAGACACAGGGTTGGTCGGTGGTACTTTTGTATGCGGAGCATGCTATGCAGAGACATGTACCAGGTGTCATTTAGAATATCACCCATATGTGTCATGTGAAAGATACAAAGAATTCAAGGAGGATCCTGATTTGTCTCTGAAGGACTGGTGCAAGGGAAAAGATCATGTCAAGAGTTGTCCTGTATGCGGGTACATAATCGAGAAGGTGGATGGCTGCAACCATATTGAGTGCAGATGCGGCAAACACATTTGCTGGGTCTGTTCAGAATCCTTTAGCAGCAGTGAAGACTGCTACGGGCACTTGAGGCTGATACATCTCACTATAATATGAAGACTGAGCTAACTAACTACACAATGGTAAATGGTAACCTACTTGTACATATTTTATGTATATACATATATATATATATATATATATTTTATATACTTAGCGTATGATTTAGGAGCTTCTGTATGTTAGCTTTCGTTTGGTTGTGTTATTAGGCTGGCGTTGCCTTTATGCTTAACAATGACCACTTGAGTTTAACTTAACAGAATGGCTGTTTGCTCTTACCTAAGAGGTTTTCATCTTTTATTATTTGGTAATTGAAAAGCTAACGAGTACATAATATGGTCTGTCCAGTTTTGATCTATGTAGATGGAGATTACTGAACAATTATCACTTGGAACCTTGAATTTGTGGCTGGTTTGGGTTGGGTATGGATCATTTTAGTAAATGGTCATTTTCTTCTGTTTAACTTGAAAGTGGAAAAAGTTGAGTTAATCTGATAATGGTAATCATAAAAAAGAAAAAGGAACGGAACAACTGATAACTGTTCAGATTATTTCATAAATATAAAAAATTGACGAGGATTTTATTAAAATTCGGATTTACATTGGAATTGTAAATTTTCCTTAATTTTCTTACTTCCCTTGTGATTTTTGTGGTATAAGCTTTTCAATCACAGGTTCAACCATTGTTTCCAGGTCCTCAAAGTCATGCTTCAGCTCATCAACCTACGTTTCCATTAGAACAATATTTGTAAGCAAAAACATTTTGGCAAATATTCTACCATATGCAAAACATCAAGTGGTTAAACATTAACATATGAATGTTGAAAAATCATTATTTACTTAATGTGATGTAAAATGCTAATAATATATTATACCTTGTGAATGAAATCTTTTGTTAACTTAGCATCGTGAGCAGTTGCTTTTGACACCTTCTCTATCAACAAAGCAGTTTCCTTTAGTTTGCCATTTTCAGGCAGTTTTTCTGCCACTTCAGCTGATACATTCTCCGCCACTGTTGCCACCTTTTCTACTACCGCTGCTACACTTTCAACCTCTTCCACAACAATTTCTGCCTCTCCTAAACTTACCCAAATTTTCTTAAAATAAATCAATAAAATTTAATAACATAATATTATTCTAGTAATAAATATTTGGAAAATAAATGTCTTAAGACCTCATTTGGCATGATG
>CATKHJ011120108.1:0-20974 GCA_949750685.1 Vernicia montana
AATTAACAACACATTTAAGGAAATTCAATGTGTGTGTGTGTGTGTGTGTGTGTGTGTGTGTATATATATATATATATATATATATATATATATATATATATAAACCCTTTAAATCGGTTCTAGTTTCGGTTCGGGATGGTTCGGTACGGTTCTCCGTATAGATAACTACTAATCTCCAGAACCGTACAAAAAAAAAAATCAGGACGGTTCGGTTCGGAGAAAGTCAAACGGTCAACGGATATTTTTCGGTTCTGGATATTATTGGTTCGGATTTTCGGTACGGTTCGGTATCTCCAAGTCCCGTGCTCAGCCCTACATATCATACACTAACTGGCACATGAGGATGAGTTGTTATAAAAGACAAAGCAAAATATAAATTATTATTAAACCTTATTATTGGTGCATTTTCTTTTATTTTGGATGACATTTTTTATTTGTTGTTAAATTTTTATTTTTCATGTTTTGTAGATGAATCTAAAAGGTGTTGTTCTAATTGATGTCATGATACAGTTGAGTGAAAGTGGTTGGAGAGCTTTTTTGTTGGCTAGATTATTTTGTTTTTTTTTTGTTTTTAGTCTCTTCATTTAATATTTTATTATGTAATATTTTTATATTTTTAACAGTCTGTTTATGTATGGGATGAATTATCTTAGTTTAATACATTTTATGTTTTTGGTTGGTTTAATACATTTTATTTGTTTTTAGTTTTTATTAGTTTCATTTATACACTAAAAATCAACATTAGTATTGTTAAAATACTGTAACTTGAGAGAGACGATGAAATAGCTTGAGAATAGGTTTTCTTTTGGCTAATTAGAGATTGATTTGTAGTTGATTACAGGTTGATTATTAGTTGATAACATGTTAATTGCAGGTTGATTATTGGTTTTTGCGTATTTTAGCATTAGTATTGGTAAAATACTAGTTCTTGTTTGGTTGATCAGAAGTTGATTTGTGTTTGATTACAGGTTGATTTTTGTATAATATTTAGTTGATTTTGTATCATTTTATTATTATATAATGTTTTCTCAATTTTTTTTTCTATATATATTTTTTTTTCTTTTTATATTTTTTTTTAAGTAGAGAGAAATTGTATTATTTGTAGTAGCAGATACCCTTTATATACTCATAATATAGCAGGGGTATATAATTTGTTGTTATTATAATCATATTTAATGCAATATTTTTTTACAAATTTTGAAATAATGAATCAATCAACAATTTAATTCTTTCAAGTTTAACTAAAATATACTAAATGTATACCAAATATATTGAATGAATATCATTTTGAATTAGAATATCAATTTTAAAAACGAACATTTAGTATGAGTATACCCACTTGGTGTCAATTTTAAAAACTAACATTTGGATAACCATTTTTTACTTGATAGCGGATTTGCATTATTGTTTCTTCCATTTTGATTTTGAGTTGCTTTGACAATATTTCTAACCGGTTTTGAAAATTGCTACTTTTTGATATCAGTATACCCGTTACATCAAAGTCAACATACTTTATGTTGTCATACCAATGTCTATTGTGATATACAAAAATAAGTATTGTGTCTATATTTGTATAAATCATAAAAGAAAAAAATGGATTTTAAAATCTGAATAGGCATACTTGATTAAGAATTAAGTTGTCATATACTTGAAATATACTCGTTATATACTTGAGATATACTATTTACTGTGAATCTTGAAATATTTTTAATATTTTTTAGAATGTATTTTGTTTTATATATGGTATATACTTGATGTATTCTTCTTATATTCATAATATTTCTATAATATTGTATATCCAATAATTTTATAAGATATATATCAAATAAACACTATAAAACTCAAGATAATCAATTTTTCCAAAATATAAACTTATGATTGTTAGAAAATAATGACGAAATTAATTTATTTTCCTTAAACTTAATTGTTATTATTTCTTTTACTTATTCAATATGTTGTTACTTGAGTATCCTAGTCTAAAATATCATGGGATGTGTTTCTAGTTTTTAGGAGATAGTTATTAATAAGTTGTTCTGTAAGTTGTCCTATTTTAGTGGTTTGTTAGCATGTGTATCAGATATCTTAGGAGATGCTGATTTTCATGGGTTAGTAGAATTATTTGTTGCGGAAATTATGGAGAATTAGTTGGTTGGTTTATGTATTTAAATTACAATTCAAAATGAATAAAAGTTGTGCCATTTTTCAGCCATTCTATCTTCCTCTAATTTTCAACATGGTATTAGAGCCCAAAATGATTCTAAGGGACCTGTGAGCTGAGTGAGTTCTTCAAAAAAAAAAATAAAATAAAATCTACAACCATGGAAACTGAAACCACTTTTTCAAATATAACTCCTCCTCCTTTTGATGGTAACAATTATCAAGCTTGGGTCATTAAAATGACAACTCATCTTGAAGCTTTAGATAATTGGGAGGCAGTTGAAGAAGATTATGAAATTACTCAATTACCTGCAAATCCTACTGTGGCTCAAATGAAGAATCATAGAGAAAGAAAAATAAAAAAGTTCAAAGCTAAAGCTTGTTTGTTTTATGCCATGTCAAGTACAATATTTATAAAAGTTATGAATTTAACATCTGCAAAAGACATTTGGGACTACCTCAAGAAAGAATATCAAGGTGATGCAAAAACCAATAGCATGAAAATACTCAATCTTCTCAGGGAGTTCGAGATATTAACAATGAAAGAAACCGATAATATCAAAGACTATAGTGATAAGTTGGTTGGCATAATTAACAAGGTAAGGTTGCTTGGTAAGGATTTCTCTGATGAAAGTATTGTGCAAAAAATTCTTGTGACTTTGCCTAAAAAATATGAGTCTAAAATTTATGCTTTAGAATAATCTAAAGATCTATTAAGTATACCCTTGGCAGAATTAGTAAATGCCTTACAAGCATAGGAACAAAGGAGGGCTTTGAAGAGTAAGGAAGAATAGGTTGGAGGAGCATTCATAGCTAGATTGAAGCAAAATGAAATTTCTCCATGTTCACATTGTAAGAAATCAACACATTTGGAAAAGTATTGTTGGTATAAACCTGATATTAAATGCAGGTCATGTAAACAAATGGGTCACATGGAGAAGATTTGTAAAAACAAACAACAAGCTTTACAAGCACAAGTTGAAAATCTTCAATCAGAAGAAGATTTGTTTTGATTAATGTGTTTTCTGAAGGGACCGGCAAGTCTCAAAACTGCAAAACTTTTTTGAAGGGACCAGCAAGTCTCGAAACTACAAATTTTTTATTTTTTTTTAAGAGACTGACATTGTCTCAAAACTACAATATGCTCTTGATTGAGTACTTGAGGAATATGTTAAGAGTTGTAAATTTCATCATTATGGGGGAGTGTTAGAAAATAATGCTGAAATTAATTTATTTTCCTTAAGCTTAATTGTTATTGTTTCTTTACTTAGTCAATATGTTGTTACTTGAGTATCCTAGTCTAAAATATCATGTGATGTGTTTCTAATTTCTAAGAGATAGTTATTAATAAGTTGTCATATTTTAGTGGTTTGTTAGTATGTGTATCAGATATCTTAGGAGATGTTGATTTTCATGGGTTAGTAGAATTATTTGTTGCTGGAATTATGGAAAATTAGTTGGTTGGTTTGTGTATTTAAATTACAGTTCAGAATGAATAAAAGTTGTGCCATTTTTCAGTCATTATATCTTCCTCTAATTTCCAACAATGATATACCTATATATACCTATGATATACTATTTCCTGGATTTTGATATAAAATATCGTTAGTTTTCTGCAAATTTTGAAATTTCATCTTTTATATCTTTTAAGTTCAAAAAAAAAATCATATAATTTATTCATTTTGAAGATATTCGATGCAATGACAATTAAAACAACATAAAATTTACTGAAATATATGTATGAAATTCAAATTACCTCTCAAACAATTAAAGAATTATTATTATTTTTTTTAACTGAACTGAATGAATCTTTAAAAAACTGCAAATCTTTTGATTTTCTTTAGTTTTTTCGGTTTGGATTTGTTGTTCAGAGTTTTGCCCAAAACTTCTTCGATTTGAATCTTCAAAACTAATGATTTTTTTTATTAGAGTTGGTATAGTTTTTTTTTTTGTTTGTTTAGAAAGTCCCAATGTCCATTGTGATGTACAAAAACAAAGTATTGTGTCCATATATATATAAATCATAAAAGAAAAAAAAAATGGATTTTAAAATCTGAATAGACATAGTTTATTAAGAATCAAGTTGTCATATACTTGAAATATACTCATTATACACTCGAGATATATTATTTACTGTGAATCTTGAAATATTTTTAATATTTTTTAGAATATATATTGTTTTATATTTGGAATATACTTGATGTATTTTTCTTATATTCTTAATATTTCTATAATACTGAATATCCCATAATTTTCTAAGATATATATAAAATAAATACTATAAAATTCAAAATAATCAAGTTTTCCAAAATATAAACTTATGATATACCTATATATACCTGTGATATACTATTTCATGGGTTTTGGTACAAATTATCGTTAATTTTCTGCAGATTTAAAAATTTCATCTTTTATATCTTTTAAAATCATAAAAAAAATCATATAATCTATTCGTTTTGAAGATTTTTTATGCAATGAAAGTTAAAACAACACAAAATTTACTGAAATATATATATGAAATTCGAATTACCTCTTAAATAATTGAAGAATTGTTTTTTTTTTTGGTTAATTGAACTGAATGAATATTTAAAAAACTGCAAATCTTTCAATTTTCTTTAGCTTTTCCAGTTTGGATTTGCTGTTCAGAATTTTGCCCAAAATTTATTCGATTTGAATTTTCAAAACTAACGATTTTTTTTATTAGTTGGTATGGTTTTTTTTTTAGGAAAAAGGATATAAAAGTTAAAAAAAAAAAAAAGAGGGAATATGTAAAAGTAAGAATTTTGGAGGGATATTTAAAAGTAAATTTGTTCCATTTTTCTAGGTATTTTTGTAAAATTCCCTTATTTATAAGTCATAATGGAAACGGGCCCAAAAGTAGTAGTTAGGTTTCCTAGTACCGAACCCGGCCCAAAAAACAAACACAGGACGGGTACTCTATCGTTGAACAAAAACCCAGTCTCTCTAAAACCCTCGACAGCAAGAACCCCTAAAACCCCACTGAATTTCTGTCATCTCCGCCTCTCTCCGGACGTTCTTCACTACTCTCTAAGACTCAATGGCTTCAGCAGCTCTCAGAAACCCTAATTCTAAACGCCTTTTCCCATTCTCTTCCCAAATCTACTTCTGCTGTCGAGGATCGGCCGCCACTCAGTTCTCAGTCACCGATTATCTCTCTGCAAATGACAGAACCTCTGTTTCCGCTGCTCCTTGGTGGAGATCCATGGCTACCTTCACTCGAACGTAAGCCCCAATCCTGTATTCTTCATTTTATAAGGGTATTACAATTATTTTTTCAAGTGATGTATGGACTTTCGTGGTTGATGATTTGTAATTGGACAGAAAGTACATATCTTTCACTACCATTATTGATTTTAGTAGCAAAAATACTTATTTTACTAGTAGAGATTGATATTACTCGTGGATTATTTTAAACGCAAGTGGATACAATTTCTATAGATGAATAGTGAATTGAAACAGATTCGTTTCAATGACATATCCTTGCAGTAAACCTCACGTGAATGTGGGAACAATTGGACATGTTGATCATGGGAAGACTACACTCACTGCAGCAATTACAAAGGTTTTTGCCTTTTCACTTTGTTATTTCCATCAGTATATAATTTCATTTGCCCTTAACTTTGTGGAAATATAAGTTCTTGATTACATTGATAAAGTGGGTTTGGTATGATGGGAACATTCACTTATCAAAGACCTTAAATATTTTGTAGGTTCTAGCAGAAGAAGGTAAAGCTAAAGCTGTGGCCTTTGACGAAATTGATAAGGCACCTGAAGAGAAAAAGAGAGGAATTACAATTGCAACTGTTAGTGTGTCTTCCCCTTTCTGCTTATAATTTAGCTATTCCATTAGCCTTTTCTTTTTTCCCATTAAATTGATTTAGTTGGCTTGAATTTGTTGCAGGCTCATGTGGAGTATGAAACTACTAAACGTCACTATGCCCATGTTGACTGCCCTGGACACGCAGATTATGTGAAAGTAAGTTGTGAATTTCACACCATCATGAGACCAAGGATATTTATTGTGTAGTTGTTGGCAGTATAATATGTCAGGCCAAAATTTAGCCATTGTAAGTATTATAAAATGCAGAAGCTTGGGGTTCTGGGAATGTATAGCAAGGTTTGGCTTATATTTATATGCATGTGTTTGCACCTAGTCTGGAATTTAGTTATGCATTTGAATGCTGGTGAAAACAGTAAACTGGTAAACTATCGGTCCTGTTTTCGTGGTCTAGTTCCTCACACTATGTTAGTCAACCATGTATATTTTTGTTTTTACTTCTTTCAAACCGTGTTATGGATGCATTCAGTTACCTAATGATTTTAATTGATATGCAGAACATGATTACTGGAGCTGCACAGATGGATGGTGGAATTCTAGTTGTATCTGCTCCTGATGGACCCATGCCACAGACAAAGGAACATATTCTACTGGCTCGTCAGGTGAGTATCATACTGTAAGAGGCTTGTGATTTGTGAAGCATATTTATCTTATTCCTTTTGCAGTTTCCTGGTGTCTGGTTTTGTAATCCAAAGGATTTTTAAATGAATTATACAGGTTGGTGTGCCATCACTTGTGTGTTTCCTGAATAAAGTTGATGCTGTTGATGATCCAGAGTTATTAGAGCTAGTGGAAATGGAACTACGTGGTAGGTGGTCTTCTGAGATCACTTTGTTTATTGACTGCTATTTCATGATTTCATGTTATTTTTGTTTGCCATAAATTCTTCACTCAATAATTTCTGGCAGAACTGCTTAATTTCTACAAGTTTCCGGGAGATGACATCCCTATCATACGAGGATCAGCATTGTCTGCTCTGCAGGGAACAAATGAAGAAATAGGGAGAAAGGCCATCTTAAAACTAATGGATGCTGTTGATGAATACATTCCTGATCCTGTTCGCCAGCTTGACAAACCTTTCCTAATGCCAATTGAAGATGTTTTCTCAATTCAGGTAACAAGACACATTTAGCATGGTTTGTGCTGATGATTGATTTGAAAGAATAAACTGCTCTGCTGCAAGCAGGATCTTTTAGTTTCCTCGTTCTTAGTTTATATATACTATTTTGGGCTATTAAGCTCTGTAAGCTTGAGTTACTCCTACATTAATATTATTGTAAATCCCTTTCTTTTTCATCCATAAAACTCTTGCCATGGATGTATAATTTAAAATCTGTCTTTGGATGCCCTTTTTCTTTAGTGATGTTACTAGTTGCAAACTGTAACTATCCTGATATTCTCATGCTAAAAAAATTATTTTAATTGTACAGAAGAAGATGTAGGTTCTTCAGACATTAATGTCGACTTTGATTTGTTTTTTTTTTGTTCAAGGGGCGTGGAACTGTTGCAACTGGACGTGTTGAACAAGGGACCATTAAAGTTGGTGAAGAAGTTGAGGTTTTGGGATTAATGCAGGTAGTTTCTTTTTCTTCTTCTTCTTCTTCTTCTTCTCATAGTCAGACTGAGAGGTCTGGTGATATATTTATGCTCCTAATTCTGAGCTATCTTCTGTAGGGTGCTCCTCTAAAATCAACAGTAACTGGTGTTGAGATGTTCAAGAAAATCTTGGACCAAGGACAAGTAAGTCAACAGTTTTAAGCACTCCGTTGGTTATTGAGGCTGCTTTACTGCAATTATTTGTACTAGTGGTGTGTTAATGTTTTGTGTATTTTACTAGGCTGGTGATAATGTGGGTCTTCTCCTACGTGGTCTGAAGCGAGAAGATATTCAAAGAGGACAGGTAAGTGAGCAGACGAAATTACTGGTGGATCTTTTCAGGAAGTTATTTATGCTTTTATCAAAATTATGAAGTGCAGGTTTCTGGGATCTGTATGATTTTTCCAGTGCTTTGTAAAAAATAAACCGTTGTTCTTTCAGTTTTTACTCGTAAACGAGTCATTTTAACGTGGAAACTGCTTAATTTGATGGTAAAAATTAAAATAAGTAAATTATGTTTCTTTAAGCATAATTTTGACCATTGATGCACTACCATGATCTTAAAATTATGATACATTGTGTTTTGGATATGAAGAAATGAAAACTGTGTTTAGGCTTGCCATTTCTGCGAACAGCCTAATGCTAATTGTGTACCTCATAATAGATGTTAAAACTTTAACTCTTAACAACCGTTCCCCCTAAGATTTAAAATGAAATATTGGTAAAAGAATTCTAGGCAGTTATTTTATTCTTTCAATTGTTTAGGTGATTGCCAAGCCTGGAACTGTGAAAACATACAAGAAGTTTGAGGCAGAAATATATGTCCTCACAAAGGATGAAGGTGGACGTCATACTGCCTTCTTTTCCAACTACAGGCCACAGTTTTACTTGAGAACTGCAGATATCACTGGGAAAGTGGAGTTGCCTGAAAATGTTAAAATGGTTATGCCCGGGGACAATGTGACTGCAACTTTTGAGCTGATCTCACCCGTTCCCCTTGAAGCAGGTTTGTTCAACTATACATCTTCTCCCTTGAAACCTAGAAAAATATGCTTTTCTTTTGATTGTCATCATTTTATTTACATGTAAACTTTGGGTGGCAAATAAAAAAATTTAAAGCATGTGGATGTTGATTTAACAAAGACACTGGGTTTCTGTGTCTATAAAACGTCCCAAAAAAATGTGATTTTTGGTTTTTGACCCTATGCCTATCCCATATTCCCATTTTTCATTTACTCATGCAACAAGAGGTGCTTGAATTTCTTAATTCTATTTGTTCTCTCCAAAAGGGTTTTCTCTACATGTCTTGATATGATACTGCTTGCATACAATGGTTTATTCTATGTCATTTTATATTTTCCATTTCAATTCTACTGGACTAAGAATTGGATGATTGATGCTATTTCTTCCTAAGTTCATAGGTATCGTGTACCAGGATTTATGCTCTTGCAAACTGTACAGTTGTTTCTAGTTATGTCTTGTTTACTTTAATGCCAAAATTTGACTTGATAAACATGTGATTATTTTTTCATTGCGGCTGTTAGACAAAGGCTGTAGCCTTAGAGATCTGTGACTGTTTTAATATTGTCACCTGTTCTTGGTATAACAGGACAAAGATTTGCCTTGAGGGAGGGAGGTAGAACAGTTGGAGCAGGTGTGGTCTCAAAAGTAGTTAGCTGAGTTGTTTTGATGCCGGATCCTTTATGCTTTTTGTCTCCTTTTTCGCTAAAAGTGCTCTAGGTAAGACCACCTTATTGTTCTGTGGTGGGAAAAAGAAAAGGCATGTGATAATTTCTTACAAAGCATTTGATGCAATGTTGGTTCTAGGCATTACTGAAGAGATTGTTAGTGATCACAAATTGAGTTAATTTAAAAGAATGGTTGTCTTTCAGTATCTGTTCCATATCATACAATTGATCAACATAGCTTGATCTTTTTTTTTTTTTACTACTCAGGTTTCTGTGGTATTTAAATAATATTCCTTCCAAAATCCAAATTGTATTAATGCTGGACTATATGCCACTAATCATTTTTATTTGAAGATTTTTGCTTGTCTAGTTTTTCATAGTTGGAATTTTGGCAGTGAGGAAGTTAAATGACTGGCTGGTATCATGTATCAAAGCCAAGTGATGTTCATGACATTCAAATTCAAAAGAAACTCAATTCCATTTAATGGTTTTTACTTGTCAGGATTTGCAAAAATGCTGACAGTTTGATTCAGTAGTTTGTTTCTATATTAGTTTACCTCAGCAGCATTGATGCAATTTAAATGCAAGTAGCCAGAGATGGAAATTTCCAAGAGGTGGTGTTGCCTTATGGTCAATTCAAAGGGCTTTGGAGATAGTTATGGTCATGTACTAGCCATTCCTTGCGCCTGTGGATTTGGTGTTTTTATCATAAACATGAGCATTTATAAACTCGGTCTGAAATTGCTTAATGCCTTGGTGCTCTGGTGATTCCTCCATGTATGTCGGTTTCCTACTTTTTGTCTGCTCAGAATATTTTTCAAGCCGTGAAAGCTCACTGATCATATCCGAGGCTGCATATTGGTCGATTTGGTTCAGTTTGAAATCAAACTAAATTGAGATAGTAAATATTTTCTACTATTATATTAATATGTAAATACTTTCATATGAAAATATATAATTTGGTTAGGTTATATTGATTTTTGTGATAAAAACAAGCCGATCCGAAAAACCAAAATGCATCAGTTACAATCTGGGCAAAAAAAAAAAAAAAAAAATGCAACAGTTACAAGCCTACACCTTCATAGAATCATAGGAAGACGAAGAGCCATAGTGTTCTCTTTTGTCCAAATCGCCCTTTGGAATTTGGGTTAAAACTCAAATTGATCTTCACCATACTTTTTGATCAAAATTCAACCCAAAACTTTTATTTAAAATCAATTCTGCCCTTTTTTAACAAAATTTCAGCGCGTCTCCCACCCTATTTTTATGAATAAAATAATTATAAAATTGAATAAGAATCAATTTCAGTAAAAAAAAAAAAATTTATAAATATTCAAAATAGAAACAAAAAAATTGAAACAAAGGAAAAGGAAAGACATAAATCTGACCGATTTGGATCTTGAAGCAGCGACCCGATCAAACAAAAACTAAGCTTTACTAGAAACAAAAACTCAGAAGAGGAAAAAATATATATAATATTATTGTTTGGGTGAAAGGAAAATTTAGTAAATTGTGTTAAGTATTTTGTTGGGTTTTGGTTGTAGAGATTTTAATGGCTAAAGTTGAGACTAATTAATAAGATGAAGATTGATGAGAGACAAAAATAGCCTTGATATTAAGTAGGCTTAAAATAAACTAAGGTCTTGTGGATCATCCTTCACCTAGACAGGGTACAGGCCTACTAAAGAAACTCATTTTAACCAAGTTCAGAGAAGGACCCCTCATGTTTGTTCTTCAAGAGGACTTTGCCCTCATCCTTCGGCTTCGGCAAGCTACCCATTATAAGAAGCTTGCTCCACAAGCTTTTCAATTATAGCAGATGTCACCAGACGTCAACATCAGCATGTGGATGTCAGGGAGTACATGCCTCTAAGCGACGCGCCCCTCACCTGACACTCTATCTCCACTCTTACCTCACCAACCATCAGGGGAGTACAAACATCCTACTCTTCTCCACTACTGGCAGCAAACATACACCCATCAGTGACAAAACACGTCTTCTGACCCATTGCAAAATTGACACATATACCCTACAACCAAGGCATACAAAAGGAAATGATCAATAACATATAGAGATAGATTGAACTTTGTATCTCTCTCACTCAGAAAGCTCTCAAGTCCAAGGGAATGAAATTCTCCTTTCTCAGACTATCATAGGCAAAGCTCTATAATAATTTAAGCGTTGGAGACTCTTTGCCAGGTACAAGACCTGATCCTATTGACTGTTTCTTTTCCATTGCAGGCATCAAGCTCATAAGTCCAACGCAAAAGATCCAGCCTAATCTCATTAATTTGATCAAACTCATATCAAAGATGATACTAGAAGCAAAGTGCCTCACAAGAGAGAGACCTATTTCCTTCTCTTAGACTAGACATTAATGCAGAGTATAGATATAGAGATCTCTCTCTCTCTCTCTCTCTCTCTCTCTCTCTATACCCGTTTCTGTTTCTACATTTATTTTCTTTTTCTAATTTCATCAACTTTGTCTATAGAGAATTTGAGCTTTGGATTAAACTTAAAAGCCTTTTTTGTCATCAATTTCCACTTTAATTCATCTATGGACATGTAATGTTTCTCTCTCTATTTTTTTGCAATACCCCTTCTCCTCTCTCTCGGTAAATAAATCAATTATAGAGGGTGCCAAAAACTCAAAAAAAAATTGAAAGAAAAAAAAATTGTAATTTATAGATAAGATGAATCTAATTAGAAACAAGAAAAACAAGAAATTAATTAGCTATCGTGAGAGGGAGAGGGAGAGGGGGAGGGGGAGGGGGAGGGGGGGATTTGGCCCTATATCAGAGGAAAAAATGAGAGTACTGTACCCACGATGAGATGACGTCCATGTCCACAAGGTTCTTTACTACTTTAAAGACCCAAAAGGAGTACAGCAATAGTTTACATCCCACAAGGGGCAGCCCGATTGGCCAGATACACACATGTGAGCCATTTGATATATTTGTGATTTCTACCCATATTAGATTACTATAATATTTGTCAGTTGTACTGTAATATTACAATCTCTTGCAAAAAAAAAAAAAACGATAGTTTCCGCGCAAAAATTGTATTTCTATGTTCACATATTATTGTTCATTTTACCTCCTCTAATTCACATACAATTACAAACATGTGCAACAAAAAATAAACAATAGACGAAAGCTAACCAACAATGGGACACACGAAAGTTCAGTCTCACAGGAGCTCAAGGTCATGTTCAATACCTGAGTGCTTTTAGAACCCTACCAACCTCTTTAAGTAAAGGTCCAAGGGGAAGGTCCTTCATCTCTTACCCAATATAACTAGAGCATGCCAATCTGAGACATCCTTGCAAGTGAAACAAGCTCCGGCCAGCTAATCATCTCTTAGTATAGCTATTAGCTACAGTATTTACAGTTACAGCCATCACCCAGTCATGTAATTCAAACCATTGCCTTTTTTGTGACATTATGTTTAGCCTTTCCGTGCTCATGCAAGCTTCAGCACTGCTACCGCCATCAATGTTGCAGCTCTGAAGTATATGTCTTTAAAACTTTTATCCACAATCTTCAGCATTTCCTCATCCTTCATACCTAACTTGCTTGCATTCTTGCTAACATAGGCAATTGAGTCGCTCAGTCTATTCACCGCCCAAGAAAGCCAGACCAGCCCAAATCCAAAACCAGTGCTGAAAAGTTTTGATGCACAGAAGGGTACCCTCCCACAAGCTACTTTACAGACAACAGACAAAAGAACAGCAAGGCCAGTCCCAGCAATACCAGCAGAGAAATGGGTCAAGAGTGCGGGAAGTTCAGGGCCAGATTTCTTCAATGACAGGATTGCTGTTTTGCCATGCTGCTTCTTGTCCATCATCAAGGATAGAAGGCTCTCACATGCATGGAAATAGTTCCTTTTGTATAGGTCCCTCTCTATACTACCTTTCCTGGTATTCTTCTTCTTTAGTGATGGCTTGTGCTTGATTTTCTCAGAACTGCTGAGGGATAAAAAACATTAGACATGGATTTTTTTTTCTAAAACATAAAAAGCAGCAGCAAATAAACAAAGGGTATGCAACTTGAATAAGACATTCACAAAGATTAGGCCTGCCAGCATAACACTATAATTTGCCTGCTGTTGTGAGGTCAAAGAAGCACCAATAAAATCCATGCATAAAAAACACAAAATCATGCACCCAGTTCAAGAATATATATATATATATATATATATATTTCAATACACAACCTCATCTCACACTTTTTTATGTAGTACTCAATCTTGAACTCAGCATAAGAGTTTGAATTTCTATTAATTCCTTATTCCAAAATTCATTTCTACATTATTATATGCATACTTAAATCTAGCAATTCCAGCCTTCAAATTTTAGGATCATCGTCTCAAAAGAAATGAGGCTACATAATTTGAGATTGCAAAAAAAAGGACAATCGTATTGCCTCATTTTGGATATTCTCTCACCGAATATGCAAGCTAGTTATAGCAAGATCAAGAAATTGATAAACAATAAATGTGAAGAAAATTAAGTACTTCAGGGGCAGAAAGAGTCAGATACCTCTTCAAAGGTGCAGCTGTCACGTCTTTGACTGTCAAAGAAGACCTGGGAATATTAGCCTGTGCTTCGCTTATATCCGGCCTGTTCAATCAGATGATTAAAGGGTGAGGTGTTTTGCTCATCACTTTGACAACATGTAGACACAAATATCAATATCTAAACTACCAGGGAAAAGATTACCAACGAGGAATCTTAAATTTTAAAAGATGTCTGCTCAATGCCAGCAACTCTTAACAGCAATAAATCAAGATAATTGTGACTCCAAAACTTCATATTACTGACAAATAAGGAAATGTGAAAATAATGGGATATTAAGATTCACACAGAAATTAAGATGACATTCAGGGTAACACACATTAGTTTTTATCCATCTCCAAGAACAACAGACAGCAGATCAGAAATGCATTTTAGTTGAAAGTAAGAAAATATTTATTGGAAAAAGGGAACTACTTTTTGTTAGGATTATATATAAGAAATGTATTTTTAGTTGGAGTAACCCAAAATTTAGAAGCAATTTATAAATTTTTATAGATCAAATTCATGAGCCAAGGTCATATGCTTAATGAAAATATTCATCAAATCTGTTATACAGCTTAAAATACTAAAAAAGAGAAACACGAACAGGGAATTCATTCAAGTTGAACCTTAAAACATTTAAATGCTATATAAGCTAGTACTTGAAGCTGCATATGCTTCTGATTTAAATCAACGAGGTCTAAGTATCCATACCAGCTAAAGTGGGGGACAAGCATTGACTGTTTTCGCCACTTAGTTGAGTTCTTTGACAAGTAAAACTCAGCAACAATAGAGAGGATATCCTTTATCTCTGTCCCACTGGCAGTGAGCAATACTCGACCATCTGGCTGAACTGTAATTTTAGAACTTCGGGCCATGTCACCCACAAAGTCCATTAAAGGTTTTGGGGCATCACATTTGCCACTTGGATGAATGAGTGGAGTACAGGGCTGCTCATGCACATACAATGTCAATGCCTGGAGACCCATCAAGTCGGACAGTAAAGATAAATCTAATCCACCTTTCTCTAGTTCACTTGATCCAGATGCAAGAAACTTCAATATTTTCTCATGTTTTGTACATTGTTCAGCTATTCCAAAGCTGAAGAGAACCGAGTCTGGGCAAGTGTCTGCTGGCAAAACAAGTACGCCAGCAAGTATTGTGTAATTATATGGTAGAAAATTATGATTCATGAAATATCCAAAAAGAAATAATAAAAAAAAAAAAAGAATAAGAAGAAAAGAGGGGGGCCGGGGGACATTCCAGAGCAATGGACAATTGATACCATTCTATTGACTGAACTTTTCACTAGCCACCAGGGTTACCTATATTTAGTTAGGATTTATATTTAACTGCTATTAATCATCCCATGGATAAATCAAGCATTATTTTGTGCACTTATACATCGATTAGCATCCCAGCAGCCTATTCCATAAAATAGTCTTTGTGATTCCTCATCAATATACTATATCATCAGAAGTATAAACAACATAAAATTACATAGTCCAGCATAACCATCAAACAGTCCCAAACAGCACAGTAAGTTACAAACCTTGCACATCAATGAGTACAGGCATTCCAACTGTTGAATCAATCTTGGCAAACTGGTTATGCTCACATAATCCACTTATGGATTTCCATGATTCCCCATGCTGATGTTGCCTCAGACTAAGGGAATTCTGTCTTTTTAACTCATGTCTTGCTCCCTGACTTGGCAAAAAGGGCTGGAAGTCCTGAATCAACAAAATATTTGACAATCATTTACTTATGAACAGCCACGGTTCACTATGAGATGCAAAAAAAAAAAACAGGGAGTTACAAGTCAGAACCATTTTAAGATCAATTTAACTAAAGCACAAATCAGAATATTTTCCAAAAATGACAAACTATTCTAAATAAGCTTCTCTTATATTTTATTGAAGGGGACAAGCAAGTAAGAATTTACCAACAACATATATGATGAGTCAATAATCAAAACATCATGTGAATAAAGTGATACTAGCAAATAAATAGAAATCAATATATCACTACTCCAATGTCAGAACTACTCCAAATTAACAGTAAATCAGAAAGATCATTTACCCATATATGGTCCTGTCAAAGTGCGTCATGGAACCGAACTCGAGACAGTCCTGCAACTTCTTGGCTGCAGGCTCAAGACCCTTACCAGTGCACTTGACAACAATAAAATCATCTACTAGTCACAGGCAGATTGCATAGTTTGGAACAGTGTCATAAATCATAATTCATAAATGGTTAGTTGCAGCTTATAATCATAAATTCCAAGTTAGGAACATCATCATAAAGGGTTAGAGTTGTCAACACAAATAAAACAAACTAAATTACCAAAACTATGAAGCTATAACCATGGAAATCCAACAACACTCAGAATAACGAATACAAACAGAAACGAGAAAACCCAAATCACCACCAACAGATAAGCCTAAAAAAACCCAAACAAAACCACAGCATACATAAACAAATCCAAAATTAACAGTAATAAAAACAATAAATTCATATATTACCTTGATGACTCCAGTCTGATCTTGGTAAAAGACTAACCCAGGACCAGGAGGGTATCCATGAGAAGCCATCAAGCAAAGCTTAACCATAATCACTGGAGAGAAAAACCTAGTTCAGAAACCAAACTTTCTGATGCCAAAATCTCTCCTTTCTCTTATACCCTTAGCCCTTTTTTCACAGCACCATAAACTTATCCATCCATTAGACCTGAAAATCCAAAGATTTTGGCTAATTATCAAAATTTTTGAGTGGTACCCATAATTAAAAATACTCTGATTTATGTGACCCAATTGTTTGATTGAGAACTTTTCCCGGATCTGTGGCAGAGATTTTGCCTTGAGAATCCAGATTGGGACCCTGAAACAGACAAGAAAAAAAAGTCTGCTTGTTACGTTTTTGGATTTCTGGGAATCTGAGTTTATTTCCTATGTTTCTCGCTGAATTTAAAAATTTGTTCTTTCATTTTGTTTTAATTTTATCAGCCGTTGATATGGTACGTGAATAAAATTTGTACGGCATCGATTAAGTGTGACATGATTTGCTGAGAGAAAACCTAGGGAATGGTACTGAATGCTTACCAAATTAACAAGTGAGAATAAAAATCTAGGCAGGGCCCACGGGTCACCAGCCACTTGTTTCTTGACTTTGTTGTACAATGTTTTTTTTTTTTCATGTTGATGAGTGGCCCAGATCATTTCATTTCACCAATTAAATTTGTCTTTGCCAACAAAAAAAGAAAATTTCTGTTGTGATTATGCAATTATGTGATCTGAGTTTCAACTATTATTCTTGTAAGTCACTAAATTACCGTTACTCTATATCATAAATGATTTGAGAAAACTATTGATACTTGATTTACAAATTTCTCTCACGAGGAAGATTAATTAAATCACAACATCAATATGCTTGTAAATGTAAGGACATGGCGGTAGCTTTCTGTTTTCTCTCCCTCTAAGAAGCTAACTTATTTGTAGTCGGTTTGTATCTTCTTCTAGGGTTTTCAATGGGTGAAATCTTCGGTGGCTCTGTCCACTGGAAGAAAATCTCGAAATTATCTTTGTTTTGCTGTAAATATTTGTGGGCTATTGTTTTTTTGTATTTTTAATATGTCTTCCATCCTTAATGGATTGTTGGATTTTGTTGTAGATATACTTTGATTTTGTTGTGGCTGTGTGGCGGAGGTATTGTCATGGTCGAGTCTAGTCCTGTCTGACTCTCTCACTATTTTTAAGTTTGTAGGGAGCTGTTAATTGATGGTTGTTGGTGGGAGGAGAAAGAGATCGCTGGTGTTGGTGTTAGAGCTTTTTGGAAAATCAATTTTCGTCTTAAGCTGAGTTTTATTGCCATAAACAGAGGGACTATTCCTTTTCGGCTATGGCCGATTTGGTTGAGGAAAGTTGCTCCCTGTCAAATTTTGCCTGCTCATGGATCCTTCTATATGTCATGGGCAAGTTTAAGGTCTTAACAGTACAAGTTTATTTTGGTTGGTTCAGCTGCAAAATCTCCTGGTCTCCAAGGTGCTTCATTCTCTCTCTTGGTCACAAGTACGATGGAGAGGGTAGATGATTTTAGAATAGATAAGCTTAATCAAGAGTTTAATTGTAATTTAACAAAGCATGTAGGCCTATAGGCCGTGTGTTATACAAACCTTAGTCTAGGTTTTGTATTTTTTATGGGCTTGAAGCCCAATTTCAAAAACTCTTTATGGGGTAGTTTTTTTTTTTTTGGATCATAGGTCTAATTATGTTTTCTTTAGCTGAGCTATCATTAAATATATGACCTTTAGGGTGCTTCTGGATCGTAGTTAACAATGTGGAGTGTAACAATTATAAGTGTAACTATTAAGAGAGTAATAGTTACAGGTGTAACAGTTAAATTGTTAATCTTATCTGACAAATCAAAAGTAATGGATAAGTTATTAACATGATTAACTAAGTTTTGTATAAAACATTAAATTTTTTTTTTTAATGAAAAAACTTAATTTAAAAAAAAAAAGTCATTTTCACAATTTTTTTTACTAACTAAAACAAATTAAATATTTTTTAGGAAAAAACCTATCATATTTTAATGAATAAATAAAAACTATAAAAAAAAAAAGAATCAACATGCAATTAATCATAATTTACAACTAAACAAAATTATAAAAAAAATATCAAGTTAAACAATTCTATAAATGAAATCTAAATTAAAAAAAAAAATCAATTCCATAAAAAAAAATTCATTTTCCTTTTTATAATAGACAATCGAGTCTTTTTTTTCACGTTTATTTTTAAATTATGTCTTTATTTTAGCCTCTTATAAGTTAATGAATTAAAATTTAAGTGAGAGTAATTGTTAAAAAGGTTAAATATTTTTATATTTAAAAACTTAGCAAACAAGATTAAATAGAATTAAAGTATTAAAAAAATAACACTTAACCACTTTAACATCGATCCAAAGACACCCTTAATTATACTGATTTGAGCTTTAAACCCCGTTAAGTTAATATCAGCATTTCTTTCTTTCGGCAACAAAAATGTAAGGACAATTATTATAATTTAATACTGTATTTTTTTACTATTCAAACAAAATATTTAAATAAATAAAATAAATATATTACCAGGACAATATATTATATATATAATGCCATGTAGATAAACAAAAGTTAAATATTTACATGCATACAAATAAATTAACGTAGAATATTTTAAAATATTTTATTTGGTGAATAAAATATTAATTTTAGATAATTAAAAGTTAGTTTGATTTATTGATAATTGATAGTTAATAGCTGTAAAAAAATTATCATTGATAAAATTTATTAATTGTTGTTATTGAAATATTAAATGACAATTGATAATATAATTTTATTATTATATATTTTAATTATTTTTCTTTTCAATTTGTGATATTGATTGCAACTCACAAGAATAATGAAAAATGAAATTAATAGTTGAAAAATTATTATGTATTTTAGTTATATTTTTTTTTCTTCTAAATATGAACATGACAATTTTTACAAATATTATTTATAATATTTTAATAATTATTATAATTATAGTTATATAAAAACTAATTTGAAAAAACATTTTTAGCAGTAATTATTTTTTTATATGAATAACAGTCTCAATTACTAGGAAAAAATTTAAATTTTTTTTTCAAGTCGGCAACTTTTTGGACTCATAAAATAACAGTTATCAAGTTAACCGAACCTGATGAAGCTGATTCCAAGCGAAGTGAGATCGTTCAGAATAGTTCACCTTTAGTTGAGTTGATATTTGAACTGATGTGACCTGTAAGAAGAAACAAGTGTCAAGTGGGCTAGGCGGGGTGCCTAGCGAAGCCACTCCGACGGTCAAGTTAGTGAATAAGCTCAAAGTAAGAGATCAGGATCAATATTAGAGAATTGCCTGTGTTTGTGTTAGCAAGAATGCATGTACCTTTCGTTGGTTTGATTTTGAGGTATTTATAGGAGATAGATCCTTACATGAGTTGAGTATGGATTTCCTTGACCGGTTCGGATATAGATTAGCTTGCTTTATAGTTTCAATCCGTTTCCTGCTTGGATACGAACTGGAAGACTTCTTTTTTGGCTTTGGTCAATGGGCTTGCAAGTATTTTATATTGGGCCGGGCCCAACTTACTTTACTACTCAGTTCGGTATATTTTGTCCCTTATCAACTATGATTAATTATAATTAACTATAATTATAAATATCACATCAATATTTTTCACTTTCACCAAATGAATGGATAAGATCGTATTTTGACCATCCAAAGAGTCAAATTTATCAGTACCTACAAAACTTTTCTATGCAACTCTTCAATTCAATTTTTAGTATATATATATATATATATATATATATTTGTTTCTACAGACTATGGCCCACAATCAGAGTCTTGATATATTTTAAATTATAATAATGTTTATAATTATAATAATAGACTTACTAAAGCACTACAAAGAGGCAATGTATTATGGTTTAGACTTACCCTATGTTTAGAATGAAGGAAAATAAGAGGGAATGAAAAATATAGGAAGAAAATAACTTTACCTTATTTAGATTTGGAAAGAAAATAAAGGGAGGAAGAAAAATAACACTTATTTTCCTTTAAATATTTTCTCTCCAAAATGGAGAGAAAGTGAAGAGAGAAAAAGAAAAATTGTAATAATAAAATATAATTTAAATTCAAATTTAAACTCAAGTGATAAAAGATTAAAATAATAATTTAAATTTTATACATTTTTTTTTCTCCCATGTATTTTTAGCTTTCCAAACAAGAAAAAATAAAATTATTTTTATTCCTTTCTCTTTTTATTTTTCTTCAATCCAAATAACAAGAAAGTAAAATAAATAGAGTAAAATTTTTATATTTTTCTCTCTTATTTTCTTTTCTCCCTTAATTTTGCTCTCATACATAGGGTTAACGAGCAACTAAACCATAATACATAGGCTCTTTGTAGTTCAAAAAATGAAAGAGACATTTGATTCCCTAAAACAGGCTAATAGCGACATGTAAATGCAATCGTACGAAAGTTCTAATCAATCAAGTGACGAAATGGGATTGCGTGCCTCATCTCTCAACTTTTTTCTTATTTTTCTTGTTTTGTGTTTT
>CATKHJ011120121.1:0-10141 GCA_949750685.1 Vernicia montana
AACTTTGGTGTTTTGTTAGCCAAAACAAACTTTCCCACCACCTTCTCTTCTAATTATCATCACATAACTTAATTAAAATTAAATCCTACACATTTAAACATGGATTGGGCCGGCCATTGCATAAACTTGGGCTTGGAAATCCAAAATTCCATTTTAAGGCCCAACCGAATCATTTCCCGTTTCGTAAAATTTTTCCGTAACTTGCTTTCATTCCTTTTTCACTAGAATAATTTTATATCACTTCCCATATCATTATATACCATATTACCATTGATACCTTACTCCTTTCAATTAAATTAAACATATAAAAATACATACAGTATAAAATATTCAAACCGAGCATTTTACACACAACATATACAAAGGTATCGTTTCGCTCCCATTATAATTTCTGTAATGCACTATCTATAGAATGCATATATTCTATATCTTTTCATAGCTCAAATGGCTATAGAAAATCTCGAGTATTACAGTCGATGCATAGCCTCATAAAACTATTTTTCTTCTTTACAAAGAGGACTGGTGCACCCCATGGCAAACTACTCAGTCTAATAAACCCCTTATCTAATAAATCTTACAACTGTGCTTTCAACTCTTTCAATTCCGTAGGTTCCATACGGTAAGGAGGAATAGACACTGGTTGTGCACCTGGAAGAAGTTCAATGTTGAACTCAATTTCCCTCTCAGGTGGCAATTCTAGCAATTCATCAGAAAACACATCCAAAAACTCACTAACTATCGGTATTTGATGAACCTCATTAGGAGTATTCCGTGTGTTCACAACATGTGCCAAATATGCCTTACATCCCTTTCTTAATAATCTTGTTGCCCCAATAGTAGATATGAGATTAAAAGGAATATCATTTCTATCCCCTTGGTACACAAATGCATCTTCCCCTTCCTTCTTGAATTCTATCTTCTTCTCATAACAATTAATATGTGTGTCACACCCCAAAACCAGCGGTGCGACGGTCCTAGGGCATGGGGTAGGCATAAGGCCACCGAAAACTTGTAGAACCCAAATCACTATAAACCTGGAAGAATAAATATCAAACTTATCATACATCTAAGCAACCTTTCAATATCCATATTCATCGGTCAAACATATAATCTGTATCAATTATATCATACATTCATCTTTAAGATATAACATTACTAATGTCCATTCCTTAACAATTTCATTCCATTACATGATCATGTGTCTCTAAACGATAATCATCATACCATCAATGTTACTATGACAATTCAAATACTACGGAGCAACTAACAAAAGAATTACTAAAACTTAAATCATAATAAGCCCAAATATTAATAATAACAATAACCTAAACTTAAGCATAAGCATATACATTATAACTTATTGAAGGAGAATACAATCAAAAAGTCCAGCCTACCCGACAATCATCCACTTCTATACATTAACCTGAAATCCATAGACGATGTCATGAGCCATCAACTCAGTAAGTTTATGAAATGCATGCAAACTGGATTTCACACAGAAGCAATGAATCGGTGTAAACAAAATAATACACATATATACATATAACATGGGTAACATTTGTCTTACATTCATAGGTTCAACATTGGCTTGGTAATTATAATAACATTGGATGGTTCATTAACTTTAGCAATGGAACAATCACGTTTAACAATGGTTTAGGTTCAATAACCAAAGAAAGGTATCAAAAGGATCCGCTATGACAGAATCAATCAATCATCATATCATTAATCATGGAAGAACTCGGGTCAATATAATCCATAATGCTGCGAGTATCTAACCATGGGAGAACTCGGGATAATTATAACCATAACACCGCAAGTCTCCATAACATATGGGAGAACCCATGGGAGGGACATCACCACAACCTCTATGAGTCTCAAAAATCAAATTATTACATCATATGAGATATTATGCAATGGGACTATGCCACCGTCCTCAGAAATCTCCATAACATATAAAAAGGGGAATAACTTTTCCTTTTATAAATCCAACACATGCCTGCGAGGATATCTGAGTGCACATGGTGTAATAGATCAAGTTTATAGACTTGGTCAGTAGAGTCACTAGTGCACATGGTGTAATAGTTCTTTTCCCCCATTAGTAAGGCATTCTGTCATACGGTCATAGCTAAATCATAACTTGGTAGGTTCATTAACATTGGTTATTAGTCCAAATGGCTATCATTTAAGTCAATGGTTTCAATAAACAATATATTAATTGGTTAACAAAGAAGGATAGCAATATCGTTAACAAATGGTCTTTCAATAACAATTGACAATGAAAGGGCTTTTCTTTTAATCTTTAGCATATGACATTCAAGGAACAGGCTCATTAAAAATGAAGCAACAAAACTTTACAGTATAAAAGATTTCAAATGTTAATTATTCAATAATCAACGATAATGGATTTCAATGAAAGGATTTATCAATAATGCAGTTGCAAGACCATTCAGTACAAATGATTTTTTAAAAAAATCAAAACGATGGAATAACGAGGGATTGAAAGATGCTAACATTCGATTCAATCGATAATAGTCAATAACGATAATAATGAATTCAATAACAAATTTAATGGATTGAATAACAATAACAATAGAGTCAATCGATGAAAAGGAATTTAATCGATGATGATGAATTCAATCGATGACGATGAATTCAAAAACAATAATGATAATCACAGATTCATTCAATAATCATAGATTCAATAATGAAAATAGATTCGTTCAATGACGAACACTTCATTGACGATAACAATAAATTTAATGACAACAAAATATACAATCAGTGACAAATGATTCCTTGACGATGACATTGAATTCAAATAAATAGACTTTTCGATAATAGAGCAATAAAACTTTACAATGGATTCAACAACAATTACAATAGGTTCAATGACATTAACTTTGGGTTCAATAGTGATAGCAATGAACTTGACAACAATAACATGGATTTCAATAACGATGACATTAGAGTCAATTAATGACAAACGATTCAATAATGGTAACAATCAATAATGATAACATTTATGAGTCTTGGTTTCATCAAACAATACGGACTTAACAAATGAGAATATCGATACTCTTAAACATCATTGGGTCACTCAAAATGAAATGCACAATGAAAGCTTTTGAATAAACATTTCATAACTTACCTCATTTGCCATAATTCATCAATCATATTCCCATCAACTCAGTTGCATTGTAGTTCATCCAATTCTTGGCTCACTCAAGCCTACACATAAATCCCCAAATCAAACATTGTCCTATAACATGAAATCTAAATCTTAATAAAATATCCAAAATCAATTCTATGGTTTATAATAAAATATTTCTATCAACTAATCACTTGCAAAAATGCTCTTAATAACTTTTATCTAACTCATAAAAGATGCTACAACACTTTATTAACAAGACCCATAAGGAAATTTGAAGGATTAACAACTTACCTCAAAATGTCCTCCTCACTCTCAAATCCAAATCTTCAAGAATCCATAGAGAAATCCACCTTAGATCTTGTATATCCTATGATATCTTGAGATTAAATGACTAATCTTAGCCATTGAAGAACATATATAACATTTTGTAGGGTTTGGAGACTGTGGAGGTCGAAGAAATTGAAGAAAAATCAAATTTCTCGCTATGGGGCTACTGCTGTCTTTTTATAGACCTCGACCTTAATCGTGCGTTCAAATAACTTAAACGAGCGTTCAACTAGATGAAAGGGCCTTCATCTCCAATTCCAAATTTCTTTACTATTCACACAGAAGGGTTTTTAACAAACATTCATCCTTAAGAACAAGCGTTTAAGCCTGAAACAGCCCAAAACTTCATCCTTCTCATTTCCAATTCCACAATTAGCTCTCAATTTTATTCCAACACATCAAAACAATCCTCAAACTGTTTCATAAGGTTGTAAGCCTATATCATATGCACCATTCTATCACAAACAACATATTAATGGTTCATTCATCAACAATGGAACTCAAAACAATCAATATAATCTTTCCAAACCCTTATCATTAGCATTTATGAATCCAATATCATACCATTAATGAAACAAACTTCAATCATGCTCAAGAATCACCAATCTTGGAAGTCAAAGTCCATTTATCCCTTAATACTTGCATTCATCAGTCTAAGACCATAAAAAACATGACTTAATCACCATGAAACACTTGGGAGTCATTATCCATAAGGGATTACATATCCATAGCATACTCATCAAACAAGGTAAACAACCTTAACCTTGAATACTCATGAAATCATACAATGTTATGCTATGGCCAAGCAAATCAATACATTCCATTCGAACCACATTCTTGCAATTACTTCCTTCCATTTTGATATCCATAATACTCATTTCATTCATTATTTGTTAGATCATATCATCTAAGATAATCATTAAACCAAGCACTTCATGAAACTTAAGCAAACAAAAAAAAAAAAATCAAGCTCTAATTCTCATCATTATAGCTCATCTTATGATATTAGAACCATCAAGAACTTGGGTATTACAATATCCCCTCCTTATAGAAATTCGTCCTCGAATTTCTAAACTTATTCATTAAACAGACATTACTTTTAATCATTTCTCAAAGAATTGCAATTTACTTATAGGCTTACACAATTACTTTTCATCCTTTCACTCGTCCTTGTTAGATCCTTGCAAATGATAAACTCATTACTAATCCAACATTATTACTTCATCGATAATCATTATCATTATCTTCCTTCATCATTCGAAATCTTAAGTCATTGCTAGCCCAAAATTAAAGTCACCATACATACCTTAGATACCATGTCCTCATTACATACGATTCTTAAATAACATAAACCTCAAACACAATTAGAAACTTATTTATCTTTTGAAATTATCCATACCGAAATCATATATTAACAAAAGAACCATATCTTTAATCCTATTAGCCATCCATAAATCCTTTTCACAAATATTCAATTCTCAATCCTGAATAATCTCAGGCAATAAATCCCATATTCATCATCTCTATATGACTGTGTCTCACTTCATCTTAAACAAGTACACTTCTCTTTAATCATTATAAGTTTGGTCATACAAACTTGTCAATTAATTCCATCTTAAACCTTCTCTGGCAAACCATTTCATACATTGCATTACTATACAATCATACACATCATATCTTACGATCTCAAATCAATCTTTTAAAACTATATGGAACCTTGAATCATTATACATACTAACAAACCTCTTATCAAAACATATCAATAGTATTTAACACAATCCATCATCATTTGATACAAAGGCACATCCAAATTGTCAAATAGACAAACTTCACTAATATGATAAATCATTTCATTTTTCACATACCATTTATTGAAACTCATACGTTCATATATCAAAATCGCCTATCTCACCTCCATCAAACGACAATCAAACCATCAAAGGTAATCACAATAGGGGAAACACATAATGATAACACACAGATCTATAACAAAGAAAACATATTAAGGACACATCAGAATCCTATGCTCCATAGTTTATTTAATCTAGCAAACTCTTAATCCATATACAATCACATCTTTATACCTTCGAATCTAGCCATAATCAATTTCGATCCTTAGTTCAAATCTTTCTAAACCTTTGCTTTGATACAACATTTGTCACACTCCAAAACCAGCGGTGCGACGCTCCTAGGGCATGGGCAGACATAAGGCTACCAAAAATCCGTAGAAACTAAATCACTATCAAACTGGATCAATAAATATCAAACTTATCATACATCTAAGCAACCTTTCAATATCCATATTCATCGATCAAACATATAATCTGTATCAATTATATCATACATTCATCTTTAAGATATAACATTACTAATGTTCATTCCTTAACAATTACATTCCATTACATGATCATGTCTCTCTAAACGATAATCATCATACCATCAATGTTACTATGACAATTCAAATACTACGGAGCAATTAACAAAAGAATTACTAAAACTTAAATCACAATAAGCCCAAATATTAATATTAACAATAACTTAAACTTAAACATAAGCATATACATTATAACTTATTGAAGGAGAATACAATCAAGAAGTCCAGCCTACCCGACAACCATCCACTACTATACATTAACCTAAAATCCATAGATGATGTCGTAAGCCGTCAACTCAGTAAGTTTATGAAATGCATGCAAACTAGATTTCACATGGAAGCAATGAATCGATGTGAACAAAACAATACACATATATACATATAACATGGGTAACATTTGTCTTACATTCATAAGTTCAACATTGGCATGGTAATTATAATAACATTGGATGGTTCATTAACTTTAGCAATGGAACAATCACGTTTAACAATGGTTTAGGTTCAATAACCAAAGAAAGGTATCAAAGGATATGCTATGACAGAATCAATCAATCATCATATTATTAATCATGGAAGAACTCGGGTCAATATAATCCACAACGCCGTGAGTATCTAACCATGGGAGAACTCGGGATAATATAACCACAACACCGTGAGTCTCCATAACATATGGGAGAACCCATGGGAGGGACAACACCACAACCCCTATAAGTCTCAATAATCAAATCATTACATCATATGAGATATTATGCAGAGGGACTATGCCACCGTCCTCATAAATCTCCATAGCATATAAAAAGGGCAATAACTATTCCCTTTATAAATCCAACGCATGCCTGCGAGCATATGTGATCAAGTTTATAGACCCGGTCAATAGAGTCACCAGTGCACATGGTCTAATGGTTCTTTTCCCCCATTAGTAAGGCATTCTGTCATTCGGTCATAGCTAAATCATAACTTGGTAGGTTCATTAACATTGGTTAGTAGCCCAAATGGCTATCATTTAAGTCAATGGTTTCAATAAACAATATATTAATTGGTTAACAAAGAAGGATAGCAATATCGTCAACAAATGGTTTTTCAATAACAATTAACAATGAAAGGTCTTTTCTTTTTATCTTTATCATATGACATTCAAAGAACAAGCTCATTAAAAATGAAGAAACAAAGCTTTACAATATAAAAGATTTTAAATGTTAATTATTCGATAATCAATGATAATGGATTTCAATGAAAGGATTTATCAATAATGCAGTCACATGACCTTTCAGTACAAATGATCTTTAAAAAAAATCAAAACGATTGATTCAACCAATAACGAAGGATTCAAATATGCTAACATTCGATTCAATCGATAACAGTCAATAATGATAAAAATGAATTCAACAACAAATTTAATTGATTGAATAACAATAACAATAGAGTCAATCGATGATAAGGAATTTAATCGATGATGATGAATTCAATCGATGACGATGAATTCAAAAATAATAACGATAATCACAGATTCATTCAATAATCATAGATTCAACAATGAAAATAGATTCGTTCAATGACGAACAATTCGTTGATGGTAACAATAAATTTAATGATAACAACATATACAATCAATGACAAATGATTCATTGATGATGACAATGAATTCAAATAAATAGGCTTTTCGATAATATAGCAATAAAACTTTACAATGGATTCAACAACAATTACGATAGGTTCAATGACATTAACTTTGGGTTCAATAGTGATAGCAATAAACTTGACAACAATGACATGGATTTCAATAACGATGACATTAGAGTCAATCAATGACAAACGATTCAATAACGGTAACAATCAATAACGATAACATTTATGAGTCTTGGTTTCATTAAACAATACGAACTTAACAAATGAGAATATAGATACTCTTAAACATCATGGGTCATTCAAAATGAAATGCACAATGAAAGCTTTTGAATGAACATTTCATAACTTACCTCACTTGCCATAATTCATGAATCATATTCCCATCAACTCAATTGCATTGTAGTTCATCCAATTCTTGGCTCACTCAAGCCAACACATAAATCCCTAAATCAAACATTGTCCTATAACATGGAATCTAAATCAAATCTCTTGATATCACAAATCTAACCACAGATCCATCATCCTAAAACCTTAATAACAATTATAACTCTTAGCCATTAACAAAATACCCAAAATCAATTCTAGGGCTTATAATAAAATCTTTATATCAACCAATCACTTGCAAAAATTCTCTTAATAGCTTCTATCTAACTCATAAAAGATGCTACAACACTTTATTAATAAGACCCATAAGGAAATTTAAAGGATTAACAACTTACCTCAAAATGTCCTCCTCACTCTCAAATCCAAACCTTCAAGAATCCATAGAGAAATCCACCTTAGATCTTGTATATCCTTTGATATCATAAGATTAAATGACTAATCTTAACCATGAAAGAACATATATAGCATTTGGAAGGGTTTGGAGACTGTGGGGGTCGAAGAAATTGAAGAAAAATAAGATTTCTCGCTATGGGGCTGCTGCTGTCTTTTTATAGACCTCGACCTTAAACGTGTGTTCAAATAACTTGAACGAGCATTCAAGCTCTGTTGAACGAGCGTTCAACTAGATGAAGTGACCTTCATCTCCAATTCTAGATTTCTTTACTATTCACACAAAAGGGTTTTGAACGAGCATTCAAGCCTGAAATAGCCCAAAACTTCATCCTTCTCATTTCCAATTCCATAACTAACTCTCAATTTCATTCCAACACATCAAAACAATCCTCAAACTGTCTTATAAGGTTATAAGCCTATATCATATGCATCATTCTATCACAAACAACATATTCATGGTTCATTCATCAATAATGGAACTCAAAACAATCAATATAATCTTTCCAAACCCTTATCATTAGCATTTATCAATCCAATATCATACCATTAATGAAACAAACTTCAATCATGCCCAAGAATATCCAATATTGGAAGTCAAAGTCCATTTATCCTTTAATACATGCATTCATCAATCTAAGACCATCACAAATATAAATTAATCACCATGAAACACTTGGGAATCATTATCCATAAGGGATTACATATCCATAGCATACTCATCAAACAAGGTAAACAACCTTAACCTTGAATACTCATGAAATCATACAATGTTATGCTATTAGCCATCCATAAATCCTTTTCACAAATATTCAATTCTCAATCCTGAATGATCTCAGGCAACAAATCCCATATTCATCATCTATATATGACTGTGTCTCACTTCATCTTAAACAAGTGCACTTCTCTTTAATCATTATAAGTTTGGTCATACAAACTTGTCAATTAATTCCATCTTAAACCTTCTCTGGCAAACTGTTCCATACATTGCATTACTATACAATCATACACAACATATCTTACGATCTCAAATAAATCTTTCAAAACTATATGGAACCTTGAATCATTATACATACTAACAAACCTCTTATCAAAACATATCAATAGCATTTAACACAATCCTTCATCATCTGATACAAAGGCACATTCAAATTGTCAAATAGACAAAATTCACTAATATGATAAATCATTCCAATTTTAACAGACCATTTATTCAAACTCATCCGTTCATATATCAAAATCATCAATCTCACCTCTAACAAACGACAATCAAACCATTAAAGGCAATCACAATAGAGGAAACACATAATGATAACACACAGATCTATAACAAAGAAAACATATTAAGGACACATCAGAATCCTATGCTCCGTAGTTTACTTATTTAATCAATTTCGATCCTTAGTTCAAATCTTTCTAAACCTTTGCTCTGATACCACATTTGTCACACCCCAAATCCAGTGGTGCGACGATCCTAGGGCATGGGCAGGCAAAAGGCCATCGAAAACCCGTAGAAACCAAATCACTATCAAACTGGATCAATAAATATCAAACTTATCATACATCTAAGCAACCTTTCAATATCCATATTCATCGATCAAACATATAATCCGTATCAATTATATTTTACATTCATCTTTAAGATATAACATTACTAATGTTCATTCCTTAACAATTACATTCCATTACATGATCATGTCTTTATAAACGATAATCATCATAGCATCAAAGTTACTATGACAATTCAAATACTACAGACAACTAACAAAAGAATTACTAAGACTTAAATCACAATAAGCCCAAATATTAATAATAACAATAACTTAAACTTAAACATAAGCATATACATTATAACTTATTGAAGGAGAATACAATCAAGAAGTCCA
>CATKHJ011120742.1:0-27822 GCA_949750685.1 Vernicia montana
GTAACCCGTTTAATTTTCGTGTCGTGTTAGGGTGACACGATTAATAAATGGGTCGTGTTCGTGTTGACCCTAATCGTGTCACCTGAGTATATCAACCCGACACGAACACGACCCACCAACACGTTTTGACACCCCTACTTAGGACTCACCAAATAACCAAATATATATATATATATATCCCTTCAGCTGAAATTCAGCCCTTGAAAAAGTTGAAATAGTCCAATTGAAATATAAAAAGAAAAGTCCTCATGTATATAGCGGTTACACACACCCATTTTGAAGAAATTTCAAGTGTTTGGTTGAAATTAAGGTTAGAAAGTACCTCTTAAGTTTTTTTTTATATGTCGTTTTTTATTGTTTCATAAAAATTAAGAAATACTCTCTCTGGTTCTCAATAACTGTCTTTTTAGAAAAGTGATTTTATTTCAATATAATTGTTATTTTAGGAGTTAAATGCAGTATTTATTAGCTTTTTTTCAATTTTACCCTCATCCCAATTCTAATATTTCATATGTTTTTTTTATTTGGTAAGAGAAAATAAAGATATATTTGTCCATATTAATTAAAATTAAAGGTATTTAATAACTTTCTTAATATATGTGCATCCTCCTAAAACGACAGATATTGTAAAACGGATGGAGTAATTAATTGCTCTAAGTTCTAAGAATAAGATAACTAAATTACCCTTATTGATTATAGAGTAATGGATAATATGTGTATTAATTATAGAGTAAATGATAAGGATAAAATTGAAAAAAAAAATAAAGTGTTATTAATTTTTTAAAGTGACAGATATTTTGAAATTAAAAAAAAAAAAACGACAGTTAAAAAGAAATGAATAAAGTAATATATAAAAGTAATAAAGAGGCATAGCCGCGGACACAAAGGGGCAAGTGGGGATGGTGGCCCCTACATACTTATATATATATATATATATATATATATATATATATATAATTTATTTTTCTTATTTTTAACCTCATAAAGTTTATAATTTTTTTTAACTAATAGCTTAAAAAATATAAAAACATAGGCATAAGAATAAAAGTAAGCTCAATTGTTCAAAATAAATTTATTACTTAGCCCTTAAGGTTTAAATCCTGGATTGCCACTATATAGAGGTATCATTTAATATGAGATAAGTTAGCTTGGAAAGTTAAAATTTATAGGAAATAACAAATCTTACTTATTTGGTTTGCATAATGAACTGCACTTATCGGAAAGAATGAATCTCAATTTCTCGTACTGTATAGTGTATAGAAAGTAATTTACCTAGAGGATCAAAGAAGTTCAATTTCTCAAAATAAGAAAAGTGTAAATGAAGATAATAATAAAAAAAAAAAAACAAAATTATTCTTAATTTTATTGTGTAGTACAAATAATAAGAGTATTATTGACAATTTAAATTATACTTTTCAAGTAATTTATAAACAAACCAAACATGTTTAATATAATTTTTAGGAAATATACTTATAAGGAAATAGATATTTTATATTAAACTTAGTGACAGTGATTCACTTTTGAAATGTGAATAAAGGGAGATTGCCCTAGTTATTCATGCAATTTTAAGAATTTATATGTCACTACCCTTACTTTTGAGTTTTGCCATTAGCAGAACAATACAATGATAATTTGATAATTAATACACATCCTTCTTTTTTTCATCTTCTTCTTGTCTTGTGGTTAAGAATTACTCTTAGAATTTCATACCCTATAATTAATACATTTTGGTCTAATCAATAATCACAGACAAATCATTCATTACTCTATTTGAAAGCATCCCATTCCTCACTTTATTTTTATTTTAGTCTATACTTTTTTTTACATATAATATTTTTTAAATGACTGCTAAAATTGAATTTTAATATTTTTCACTATAAAACAAACACTGAAATATCGATGAATTGATATGCTACTAGTTGAATGATTTCACTTGGTTATTAAATTATTATGGTCTTAATAATAAAGATGTTGTAATTTTCTTTGAATGGTTTTAATTTATGAATAGAAAATAAAATAAAGAGAAAAAATAATAGAAACAATCACACAAAACACAAGATTATGTAGTTCGGCAATCTGTATATATTTACAGGAGGTTTTAGTTTGTTTTTTTTATTGAGAAAACTGATAGTAACAACATCGCATAATAAATTAGAGTTCAACCATTTAAATAGTAACTTATTGCTCCAAAAATTACACAATTACCCATATTCTTCAATAAAGTTGTATTGTACCGTATGAGCTCCACCCCCGCACCCCCGACTACTTACACTCACTCCGGAGCACTCCTAAAAACTTACTTAAATTTCCCACTCACCACATTTTTAATTAAATTTAAATTTGATTAATTTTTTTTTTTAAATCATTATGCATCAATATGATTTTCAGTAATTTTATTACAGTTAAGTAATATACATTTATTTTAAGTATAATTAAAGTTATGTTGACTGTTATTAAATTTTTTATTGGTATTGATGGAGAAATGAGAGCTAAGCCAAATTTAGTAAACAGAAATAAATAAATAATGTTTTATTAGGCCCACCTATTTTTTTTTTTTTTAGTTAAAAGTTGATAAAAATTAAAACATGGTCAATAATCAAACAGCAAAAATTCAACATCTCCAGACATTATCCCTTGCAAAGTGGATTTGCGATCCATAACCAAAGATAGTTTGAAATTCAAGATTCTGTCCTTTTAATTTTTACATACATGCACACACATTTTCTTTAATAGCAATTTGTCCCTCATGAAAATTTGAATGAAATATTTTAATAAAATAGATTGTGAGATTTATTGAAATAAATAAATTATTCTCATTGTCTAATCATCTTATACAACTCTTAACAAAAAAAAAAATTAGCTCAATGGATGATAACAGTGCCAAACAAAAAAGGCTAATGAATCAAATATTAAGTAATTAATTGAATACCTCCATACATAAATAAGTTTTTATATATCAATATGAGTAAAAAATACATTTTTACGAAATTAATAATTTTTTTTTTGAAATAGTGTATTTTGATTTTAATATTGGAGAAAGAAATTTCTAAATTATATTTAGTAAGCTAGTGTATTTTTTTAATATGGACAATAAAATTTTAATTTTGAGTTTTCTTTTTGACACACTATATATAAAAATTTGAAGTAAGGTGATCTAAATTTATTAATATATATTTCTTAATGAAGTAAGATGGAAAATATCAATCATATTAAATTATAAATTATTATTTTTTATGAGAAAAATAAAAAATAATTTATTTTACATTTATAATAAAATAATATTAAATCCAAATCATGAGGAGAATTGTTATGTATTCATGTGAAAATTAACTTAAAAAACGAAAACAATAAAGTGGAAATTGTATAATTATTTTTCGCGTGAAAAAGTGGGTCCTACTAACGTTAATTTTTTTTTATCATAATTGGAACACGTGGCACATTGCGTAGGAGTTTGACCTGTTTATTGTTTTTGCATTTCCCATTAGGCTGTCATAATCAACAAAATAAATAAATAAGTAAAATTCCATTTAGTTTGAATATTCATATTTTTCTACCACAATTTGAAATTTATTTTGAACATTATTCTTAACCTTCTTCTTTTTTTAAGTAAAAAATTTTATAATTTGAATTTTATTCATTTAATCAATTTGATCAATTTTTTTAAAATAATATATACACAAGTTAAAAACAGAACACACTCATTCACAAAATTAAAATTTTATCAAATTATTAACTTTGATAATTAAAATTTTATTTCAATTTCTTTCACACATTTATCAAAATGTATATGGAGAATCATTAAAAATAATATACGCGGTAACATTCTTATAAATGATCAATAAGACTTTGATTTAGCATTAAAAACTAAAATTGAGATATTGAAATATCGCAAATTTGATTATCAAATTTATTTATTTTTATTTATGTTGAGTTTGAATTTAAATTATAATATTATTATAAATAAGTGATATATATTATTTTATATAAATCTCTCGTAAAAAAAAAATAAAACATTCTTATGAGTGAAATTATCATTATTATGTTATCTCAAATGCTAAAATACCCTATTTCATAATTATAATTATAATGAACTATAAAAGCTTGAGAAGTACCTTTCAAAATAAAATAAAATAAAAACACTAGTAAAACTGTATTGAAAAAGATGGATAATTACTGGTAGCATTTGTTTAAAATAGATACTAATTTTGAAAAAAAAAAAAAAAATACAAATCATTTAAGTTTGTTATTTATTAGCATTAGAATTAGTAGCATCCACTCTATTGGATTTGGAAGCAAGAGAAATTATTGGGACTGAAGAAAGAAATCCAGCCCAATATAAGGCCTATGTTATCAATTTCATGGGCTTGGGCTCGCAAAGAATTATAATCTCTCTAGACATTATCCCTTCCTTACAAAGTGGATTTGCGATAGTTTGAAATTCAAGATTCTGTACACACATTTTCTTTAACAAAAAATAGAATGATTCCAACTTTTATTCATTTGTCAAAATTTATTAAACAATTTTATGTTATATTAGAAAACATGTCATTTAATCATTTTATGGTTTTACTTTTCAAAATTGCCAAACCAAATGACCACATACTTTCTCTATCTAGATCTATATTTTAAATTTGTTAGATTTTACAGTGAAATTAATTAAAAAAATTTAAAATTATTAAAAATATTATTATGAAATGAAAAATTAAATAATTGAATTGGTTTTAAATTAAAGTGAAATACAAATAAATAATATATTAAAAATTTAAAACTAATAAATGATTCAAATTAAACCAAATAACTTAAACCACATATCTAAGGTTCAGACAGTTTGATTATTTTTAACCATTCATTTTTTATTTTTATTTTTATTTTTTTTAAAATCATTATTATTGGTTCAGTATGTGTACTTTCTGCTATAGTACAATCTGATTAATTTTTAAAGAACTGTCAATTATTTTTGTGTAAAAGCTAACAATTAAAGTTTGCTAGTCATGAGCAATGAGTAATCACAATCGGTGCTCAAAAGCCCATAGCTAATGAAGCCCAACCCAAGCCAGTGGGTAACCAAAACGATCCACTCAATTGATCGAGCAAGTGAAAAAGGAGTTGGGCTTTCAGAAGCGTATCCACAAAGCCTATAACTCGAATCTGGCCGTCCATTTTTCAATCTATCGGTTAGAATAATCTGCAGTTATTTTAGAACAGGGCATAGGCTATTGGTGGGGCAGATAAATACTCACAGAAGGAGATTACAGAGAAGAGAAGAGGAGGAAGAGGAAGAAGAATCCACGAAGAAGCTCAGAGAAACAAACAGCAAAAGGAGAGAGAGAGAGAGAGAGAGAGAGGGGCTTGCAAAAGACAAACAATAAGTTCTCTAAAATCAAACACATAGGAAGAAGAGTTCACAAAGAACAAACACAAACAAGAAAAGATTTAGAGAGAGAGAGAGAGAGAGAGAGAGAGAGAGAGAGAGAGAGTTTTTGGTATATTCTAGGATAAAATCGATCTGGGATTTCTTCTGTTTGTAGAAATTTTACTTGTTTTCTTAAGCAATTTCATATTTGCTAAAGGATTTAAATTCTTCTTTAAGCCTCATGCAATTGTCTTATGGTATGATATGTTTTCCATCTCTTTCTTTTTTTTTTTCTGTGTTGTTTTTTTAACAATTGCAGTCTGGATAGATTTTGAAGGATTTGCTTTTGATTTCCCTGTTACACTTATAGATCTTGTTGTAAACCTCACAATCGTCTCCAACTTCAATGTTTTTGTCTCTCTATTTCTCATTTCTACCATTTTTGGATTTAATTGAGAGAGCAGATACATCTTCTTAAAAATCTGTTTTTCTTATCTTTATCACATAACCTTCTTTATATTTTATCTGATTTTCACTTTCTGGTTTTTCTCCATCCACTCATTTCTCAACCTTAAAGACTCGATTTTAGTTCTGGGTCTTCGTATGAGACCCAATCCCATGTCCTCATATTTTGTTGTTTTCTCATTTCCTGTGGTAGATGGAACCGGCTATCTCCAAATTCTTTAATTTCTATGTTTTTCACTTCTCGATTCTCTTGATCAACTCTTTTTCTTCATTGCTCTACCTCAAGTTTCTGCAAGTTCTGGGATTTTCACTTCTGGGTTGGTTTTTGCTCCTTTTTCTAATGGGTGTTTTTTTTATTACAGATATGGACAAAGACGAGAAAAACCAGATAGCAAACAAAGCATTAGAGCCAGATTTTTTCTTGCAGTGGGGGAATAAAAAGAGGCTTAGATGTGTGAGAGTAAGAGACCCTCAAATCATGTCACAGAGATCCGATGGTGTCTTTCGCCGGAAAATCACATCCCGGATAGACAGACGCGTTATATCTCCGGCGACAGAGAAGGACACGTCTCATCCTCAATCCTATCGTCTTACCAGGTTAGATTGGTTTTCAGCTTAGTTTCCTTTGTTGCTAAGGAGAAAAGAAGCCAGTTTCTGGCTTTGTGTGCGAGGGCTTTTATTGGGCGGCGGTTTTTGTTTCTGTCTGACTCTTTTCTCTTATCAATTTTCTCAGCAACCAAACAGAGAATTGGAGAAAATGAGCTTGCAAGGCCTATTATTATTTTTCTGTTTGGTTGCCGAGAAAATTAAAAAGAGAATAAATTTAATCTATGTGGTTGGTTTTTGTTGTTTCTATTTCCTAATTCTGCTTTGTTTTCCTTTTCTCAGCAACCAAACAGACAGTTGAGAATTCCCCCGAATATAAAAAGAGAAAAAGGTCGGAACTTTCTTGCGATCTCCTGTTTGGTTGGCGGAGAAAATAAAAGAAAACGAGAGAATTTCATTAAAAACACATGTTGTGTTTTTCTTAGATCCCAAATAATTGACAATCTAAGCCTTAAAAGAAGAAAATAAAAACTGGAAATTTTAATCTGTGCGGATCTGTTTCTGTTTTGGTACAGGAATTCTGAGGCAGCAACGCTCCGGTCAAGTGTGACTGAGAATCGGAAATCGGCTTCGCCGGAAAAAGAAGACAGGTACTACACGACAAGAGGGTCAGTAGGGTTGGGTTTGGATGAGAATGGAAAGGTTTCAATGGATGGTAACAATGGAGAAGATAAAGGACATGTATGGCCAAAGCTTTTTATCACTTTATCAAGCAAAGAAAAAGAAGAGGATTTTATGGCTATGAAAGGCTGTAAACTTCCTCAACGGCCAAAAAAGAGAGCCAAGATTATCCAAAGAAGCTTACTTGTAAGTCTCCTCCTTATAAATTGCCTTCTTTTCTTTTCTTTTCTTTCTCCTCTCTATCTCTGTCAAAAAATTTTAGGAATTTCTGGGGATGGCAATGGTAAAAATGAAACTTGTGGTTTATATGATTTTAATTTTATTTTTTGGGTTTTCTTAGAAGGATTGTTTTTTCTTTTTTCTTTTCCCATTTATCATTACCTGTAACTTTTGTTGGGTCCTAATTTTTCTCTTTTTCTTCTTCTTCTTCTTTTTTTTTTTTGAATTTCGGTGGGTGACAGTTGGTGAGCCCTGGGGCATGGTTGACTGATATGTGCCAAGAGAGGTATGAGGTTAGGGAGAAGAAGAGCTCTAAGAAGGTATTTATATGATTTTCTCTTAGATCTGAATTATCATGAATAATAATGGACTTTTAAAAAATAAAAAGAAAAAAAATTCTCTTTTTTCTCTTTTCTAATTTTTTTTTTTTAATTGGTATGTGATACAGAGACCAAGAGGACTAAAGGCAATGGGAAGCATGGAAAGTGATTCAGAATGAGAAATGTGTTACATTGAAGCAGTAGAGGCTTTTATTTTATTTTTTTAGAAATTTTTGGAATTTTTCTTTGGAGATCATGATAATGTGATGAATAGGAGGTTTGTTAGGGTTGGGAGAAAGAGAAGGTAGTAAGAAGAAGTCTCTGCTGCACCTTGTTTGTTTGTTTGTTGTATAGATCTAAGCTTCATTTTTATCAATGAGAAAAATAATTTTTTTTCTCTCAGTTACTATAATTATTTGATCTTCTTCCTTACAAGGCCATAATCCCCAATAATACAAAAAATTAAAAATTAAAAAAAACATTGAAGCCAATGAATTTGAATATGGTAAGAAAAATTGTCAAATTATGCTTTTTTTTTTTTTTTTTATTAAAAAAAAGTCAAATAAGTTAGGCCTGGCTTTGGCCTTATTATGCAGGTGATGCTTATAAATGGAAATGGTACTGTTGTCAGCTCTGGCAAACGACTAATTATTTCAGGCTCTACAGTTATCAGTAAGCGTGCAAAATCTGAAGGGGAATCATATCTCCAATGAAATTATATAATGACCTAGGAGAGATTTATGATTTGCTTATTATGTGGACTCAACATGTGAAAACTTGGATATTCTATGATACTAATTAGCAAATGATGATCTCATCTCAATTTTTTCGGCAGTCTATTTGCTTAAAATAGAAATAATTGCCAAGCACATATCCAGAAATTTCTCAATTATTAGGTTCACTTGTTTCAAATCCAATAGGGATTTAGTGCACTTTAGCAGAAGAAATAAACATCCATTGGCATTCTGTTTTTACAAATGTTAAACATCACTTTGGAATCAAATATTATTTTGACATCAAACTTTTTATGGAGTTATAATTCCAGTCTGTGGCTATATACCCTTGTAAAATGTCCATACAATATGACCATGAGGAGTAAGCTGCCAAGACCCAGGTGACTGTTTAGTTTTCAGCAATTATAAGTGTATCTTCAGAAATCTATATCCATCCATATCAAACTGTCAACTAGGCTTCGATCTTGATGTGTGCTGAATCCTACACAGACACAAGAAGCCAAGTAAGAACATCTCACAAGAAAGGAAGCACCCACTACGAATGATGGGTTCCACTGAAATGCGGTTCATAGCACATGGTATAACCCAAGCAGATGCTTTGTATGGGGGATGATACCATGATAGTTGCCAGAATGGACACAGATCAATCAGGAAAACCTGATGACAAATTCCAAATGCTCAATCATTTCAAATGACTAGCTATTCAAATGAACCCTAAAAGATATTGAGAAGAAGATTATCATTTTGGAATTCTAGGAAAACACGTGATTCAGTATTTTTTACAGTGCAATAAAATTGAGTTCAATGTTCTAATTTCTAAAATATGAAATGGTTTGCAAAATTTCAGAACATTGCTCTGCTCTTTTAAATAAAAAGAAAAAAGAGAAGAAAAGAAAAAGTAAAAACATCTTATTCTTGAAAAATCCCAATGGTTGTGATTAGAATGTCCAACCTAGCACAAGGTTTGCTTGTAAGGTTTGCAACTCATGTTGGGACCAAGATAAGTTCTTAATGCTTAAAATTGAAACTTTTCTTGCTAACAAACTAGCAAAACTGTTCAACATTATCATATTGCAAGATTATTTTGGATAAGTGCGCACCTCTTTGTACTTTTTTTAGCATGGTATCAATTAACTTGAGACTTGGCAGCTTGAAGCATTTCCACAACTAAAGTCTTCACATCCCTAAGAAAGATCATCAAAAACAAAGTCAAATAAGGCAGTCAAATAGATAGCAGAGGACTGGACCACTGAGTTACAAGTTATAGTACATGACAGAAGGACATAGTACATGGCAGAAGGATTCGTTGATCAAAAGAAACCATGGGCATAGGCCCTCCATAAGTTTATGGCCCAAGGATTTGAACTATGGCAGGAGATGATGGTTGGGGTTAGGGCATGTATATGTATGTGTGTGTGAAACATCAAATTAAATCCCGATAATGTTTCCACTAAAAACAATACTTCATATTAACTTTCAGCAGTGTCAGCAAAAGGAAAAGCTTTCCAGACGAAGTACAAAATTAAGATGAGAATCTAACAGCACATGTTGTATGACAAAAGAATATGAACATTCAAAGCCCACATATTAAGGACAAACAATTGATGATTTTCTCATGCAAAAGAACCGTTTAACTTCCATAGCAGACCAAAGTTTCCAGTTAAGGTTTCTCACTTTCTGTCTTCTGCACGTCTGGGAAAAGGAATCCGAAGTTTGTGAGTATTCCCTTGATAAACAGCCTAGAAAAAAAATGAGTTAAAAAATATTAATCAAGATACGAAGAGGAACAGTTTTAAGTTCAGAAAAGATCTAAATGGCAAATTAACAAAAAGAGTTAATTCAAATAGCCTAAAGCTCATTGTTAAAGAAGAAAATCGCTAAGCTGGAAGCAAAAGACAGATTTAAAAGCTAGTGGAGGCAGCACACAAAGTGAGACAGTTATGCATTAGTGATACCTTAACATTGAATCCAAGACTATCGATGTCTAGCATGTAGGCAGATTCCACCTGAAGAAAAACATTAAGTCAAGCCTTCACATACCAGTTGGTTTGATTTTGATAAATTAAAAACAAGGGGAAATAGAGTATGGAACAGGAGCTGAGAGGAAAGAGAATTTTTTGTTTAGCTTCCTACACACATTTTCCTTGACAGCTTGTACTCAGAACCTCGATGTTTTACTCGACTTGCTTTAGAAAAGGTCCCCCCTCCCCACTCTCAAGATTTTAACTACATCCAGAGAAATTTTCCGAACCTGAAAAGAAGGTTTTTAAACTTCTATTCCTCGCTTTATTTGAAACTAGAAAAGGACAAACCAAAGAAACTAAATTTTTTCCATTTCCTTCCCTTCCCTCCCTTTCCACCTAACTGACAAATTCATTCACTGAAATTATTAAATTCTCTCTCTCTCTCTCTCTCTATCAAATGCATGTGCCCATGTGTGTATCCTTCCAGTTTCCCTACTAATTTTGAAGCTGCAAAGGATTGTTGACTAGTCAATTTAACTGTAGCACTCTGGTTTATAAATAATGTAGTAATTTCTCACTTCCTAGATGATATAGAAATATAATTGATAGTACACCAGTCACCAGATTACCGCAATTGATGTCGAATGTTGCACAATGAGCCTTGTATCTTCAGCATGATCTCTATTCATATGGGACTGGTGAAAGATAAGGTACCAATCAGAAGAGTGGGGTGGGCGGAGAAAAGTTACAATCCATAAACAACAAAAATAACACGAATGCATGTACTGTATAAGCAAAATATACCGCAACAGGTTTTGAAAATTGAGCTATTGGATCCACTTTAGCAGCTTGGTACTCTTCTTTGCTAAACTCTTCAATGTTTAAAATAAAATAGATAATAGATTAGCCGAAAACAATTAAAATAATATCTACAAGGCACTCAAAACATTAACATAGCACCTAAAAATGCTTTAGTAAAAGCATTGGGGCATGTCTTGGGTGAAGTGACTTTGTGAGTATGGAAAATCACTCTTGACCATAAACTTGGAAAATTTTTGGACTATTATTGTGTTTAAAAAGAAAATAATATATAGAATAGGACACATACCTCCAGATCCAAGTAAAGCAGTTGCAACTCCTGATACATATCGCACAACCTTTGGTTCAATGCGTAAGAATTGGAAGTCACCAAAGTCAACCTTCATATTGCAAGTATTTATTTAGTCCTCACCTTGATCTACTGCAATGGTGTTGGATGGAGAAAGAATAAAGCATGCCAGAGAATAAGAGGAAACTAATTACCCAGAATGCATTGGGATGCTTTGCCAGATATGCAGTTCGAATGGCATTTTGATCTTTCTCAGAAACCTAAATAATAGATAAGAAAAGAACAGTAAAATCTATATCAACCCCCTTCCACTAGCAAAAAAGAAAATGGTGGAAAGTAACATACATGCCAAATAATGAGTTTAGAATAACATCCAAATAGGAAACATAAAAATGACTTACAGAAACAGCATCACCATGCAGGGTGATTACTAAATCAGTTCTATCCTCCAGATCTCTAGCAACAAGTAATGAGCATTTGGGATTAGTTAAGAGGTCCTGCGAAAAGCAAGTTTCAGATAGTCATAGGGCTGTAAATGACTAAACAATTTCATAACTGAATCAATGAGTAAATAATAGCAATGGAACATAAACAGGTCAAAGAACATAATTTGTAAGGACAATTAAGTTTAGTCCAGCATCTCTATTTTGCATGTGAATACTGTTGCTGAGGGACAATGCATCAAATATGAGAAACAAAACACATATAAGATCAATGAATCTTATCATCAGACTTTTAATTCTCAAAAGTCAAAAGCATCTAACAAGTTTCAATTTTTTATAACAGTTATCAGCTAGCATAGGCAATGCAGAGGGACATGAACAAATTGTAAATTGAAGTTAAACAATCCAAAACAACCAAGATTGATATTTTTCATGACGGTAGATCTCTGAATGTAAACAATGGAATGGTTATTCATGATGAATGATTTTCCAAGTTGAAAAGATTATGCAGATTGTAAAGCAAACCTTTGTATGAACTGCCAAGCTGCTCATTGCTAATATTGGAGATCCATCAATATCACATGCAAAATCAACCATTGAACCTGATGGATAACCCTCATGCTTCTGTTCATCAAAAGCAATTGTTATGTCAGTAAACAGATGAAAAAGCAGTCCTAGCAATAAATGCCACAATCAAATATAAACCAGTGTCAGCGTGCAAATTAAAATAACCATAGACATCTCCATCAAAATACCCAGGAGGAAAAAAAGGGATCTTTAACCATAGCTAACAGTCAAAATAATGTTGATCTCCTTAGCCCCCCAAAAAATAAGCCACTGTTTTGTAAAACATTAGTTTCAAAATTCAATAATGAATCGAGATTTTGTTAGGATTTGCATTTTATACACCATATGATACAATTCCTTAAAAATCCCATGAGTTCTGCAGTATAAAGTTAGAGAAATTTCAAAGGGTATTACCAGGAACTAAATAAAATCACACACCCCTCAGCCTTCAAGTTATATGTCAGAAAGTTTCTGATGCACAAATTCGGTTTTCATGGTTTAGAACTTAGATACTTACTCATACACTCTTCCCCTTCCAACCCCTTTCTCTTTTGACATTTATTTAGGCTTTAATTTAGGTAAGTTCATAAATATTACCCTCATCACTTAGCCAAATATCCGTGATTTTTCAAATTTTCAGCAATTTTTAAAAATCCAACAAATGGATTTAGCCGCTTCATTAACACTAAACCTGTACTGATAATCACAAAAAAACTAATGAATTGAATCAAAATACCGATCCTCGAGCCATGCCAACTTCAAGTATCATGAAAATTTTGCTTCCATTATTTCTCTTTAGATTAATGAGTTCAAATTTGTAACCAGGATATGAAGAACAAACCTGAGAAAAAGTTGAAAGCATGCCACGCACACTGTGATAAAGCACAGTTTTAATTTCTTCAACTGGAGGAAGCCGAGCAGCCTTTTCCTATAATTACACAAACCCAATACCAATCAGTATTATTGACAAACGTAAATTAAACAACATGATTAAAACTTTAATAAAGACAATAATAACTAATTTCTCAATAATTTAAAGAGTAAAAAGAACCTACCTGATGAGTTTGGATCAACTGGAACATATTGGTCTCACTATTAACATCCCCAGGTGACACAGCCTGATAAAAAAGGGGAAAACGATTTAATAATTGAAAACCCATTAATTTTGAAATTGTTTATATTATCAATAAATCATTCAATTTCAGAACTAAAACCCAATCAAATAATAATAAATAAAAAAAATTTCAAATTTGCAATTATAAGTAGAAAATGATTGAGAAAATTGATTTGATTACCTGAGTGGAGGGCTGAGTTGCAGAGGCCATGAAAAGAGAGCGACGATGACGGAGAGAGAAAGGGGAGTGGCAAATTGGTAATAAGAGAGAAGAAAGATGGGTTTTGCTGACATTTACGCGCGTAAATATAGGGGAGGAGCACGGAGCCACCATAGTTCTCATTGCTGTGCGCGACACAGTTAAGCAACCTACCGACGATAACGCCACCTAACCACACTATTTTTATTTCTATTTATTTATTTAACAATAAATTTTTTTATATAATTCTGATTGAATTTGAAATTTTTAATTTTATAGAAATAATTTTAGTATCACTATTAAAATGAGTTTAACTATTATAATAAATATATATATATATTTTTTTATATAAACATGTTAATTTTTTTACTAAAATCAAAGGTTTGATTGATGTTTATTTTACATGAAAGAGTGATCTCATTCTCACGTACATCATTCTCTATATTTAGTTTATTAGGTAAAAAAGCTATTTACTATTTTGTATTTAACTGAAAAGTGGGTTTTAAGTATAATTCCAATTAAAACAAAAAATAAGCAAAAAACATTTTGTAATTTCCCTTACAGGTGTAGGATAATACGATCTCTAAGGCAAACACTGTACTATTATTACACAAAATGAACAATTAGAGAGATGAAATCTGTAAAAAATTAAAAAACAAATCAAACCCAATATCTGAAATTCACATAATCATAATTTATATATACAAAATCAACAAAAGAACTCAATCTGAGTGCGAATCTGAATCATCGTCGTCGTCGTGTTCACCGAAATCGAAATCGGAGAGATTGGCAGGACTGGGATTGTAACAGAGATAGGTCCACAGAGAGAGGGAGAGACGGCCCAAGTGTTGAAGAGGGAAGCAGAAGAGCAGATTCAAGACTTGGTCGCTACTTAACCGCTCTGGATTGCAGGCTATGTATTGGCATAGATTGGCTGATACATTTGCTATTGTCATCACCAAATTGCAGTTTAAAACCATTTTTCTCTATCGAGCTTTGTTTCTCTGTTGGCTGTTTTGTTCGTTTTTGGTTAGGGAATGAGAAAACTCAGTGTTGTGTTGTGTTGTGTTAGGGTCGCAATTGATGTCGGGGCCGGCTGTGTCTTAAGAAAGTGCCTTTGTATTGTTTTAAAGACTGGAAACTACGTCGTATTAACAAGGCAGGAGAGGATTCCTTCCTTCCTTGGCTTTATGATTCTTGACCCCAAGTCTTTTTTATCCAAGATTCATATATGGAATTAATCCTCAATTTATTTTTATTTGATCTTTTTAACTCTAAATTTACTTTCCATTATTATTATTATTTGGAGTTAATTTTTAAAATCAAAATTTGTAAATTATTAGTATCTTTTTAGCCCTGAAAATAATTTTAACATACATTATATTTCAATTCTGAAATTCAGATTTGAATTTTTATTCGAAATTAAATTAGTACAGGATCGATAAAATGACCATCCCAATTACAGAAATGACACAAAGAAATTGCAGTAATGAACAAGTTGTGATAAAAAGAGCCGTACAATGGTTGGCTGTTTGGGTTGAAACAGATCACCAAAAATTGGCACTGAAATTCAATTAATGTGAAATAATTTCTATTTTTTTTTTTTTTATAGAAACTTCTAGCTTCAAGATTTCATTCACCAAGGCATAATAATCATTCAAGAATACCTTGAGAGTAAAATATAAAAAGATAATAGCACACCGATTAACTTTCAATTTCAGCTATAAATTATATTCATAAATAAACAATGTGATGAGTAACTTCTCCAACCTACAGTTTCATACCTATTTCTATTTGGATGATCAAGTATTTAAGATGAAAAAAATCGACTGGAACAATGGCTGTTGGGAATAAACCCAGAGAAAAAGGTTTCAACTTGCCAACATTACTCATTTCATACACATTCCACAAATTGTTAGAACCCTTAGCTAGGTAGTGTTGAGGTGAATACGACATGAACACCTGGTAAATTATTTGTCGGATGAGATTAAGATAATCATGGCACCAAGTAAGTTAGTGGTGTGGATCATTGATTTTGCAGATACCCTTTGTCTTCCAAGTATAATACTACTTGTCCAGCCATGGCAGTTGGAGTGGGGCAGACTCCATCTTTCTCTTGTATTTCTATCTGCATGGAAAGGAAAAAAATATTCACTTCAAAATATACATAGATGTTGGATATTATATCATCATAGCATAAAGTATATGAAATATTATAGTAATTCCCTTTAAGATGAATATTAAGCTGTTTTAGAACAATGGCCAAGTCTAATTAAATATACCTCACAATTCAAAGGTGGTTCATAAGGATCATCTATGCCAGTAAAACCTGCAATGTAATATGATCATGTTAAAAGAACAAAGAATTGAACAAGAAGAATACCAATAATGGAATTGCAAGATTTGTTAGTTGTTACTTGATTTGGTCAAGCACTAAATTTATGGTTCTTATTACTACTCTGGCAATTTGCGATCTGTATCAAATGATCCAGATTCTGGATCAATGGCAATCTGAAACAAATCTATTCATTCCAACATTCAAACAATCATGGGTAATGAGAATTCTTACATAATTAACATAGACAATTAACACAGCATTTTTTTTTAATTGAAACTAACTTATGCTACTTGCAAGATATTAGAAAATCCTGTGGTTATTCTTATTTTATTCTAGCATATATATGGTCATATACTTCATAATCAGGATTTCTTGTTCCCATTAAGCAATCCCATAAAGCCTACCGCCAACATACCAGATTCCTAGACAAGGACATTTAATGTTCCCTTTCTATTCCCCCTATCCAAGTAGTCCAGCTCCAAGCAAACCTGTTCTTAATTAGTAGAAATTATGCATAGAAATGCTAAAGGTCTGTTGGGGTGTCTAGGGCAGGGACCATTTAAAGTATGTCAGAAGATCTTGAATTAAAAGACAGCATATCCTCTATTGACAAATCTCTTCTGCTCCTAATGCAGAGCATTAAAAACTTAAAAAGGAAAAAAAAGGTCACTGTTGATTTTAGAACAAAACATGCCACAGTCTCTCTGCAATTACTCTTCATTTTGACTTTATTCTCTGTTTTTCTAATCTTTTCTTTGGTTGAATTGTTCAGTAATCAATGCAGCCGTTATTACACAACTTACATGCTAGTCCTATGTGCATCCTTCTTTGCGCGCAAGTAGGTTTTGTAGGGGAAGGGTGCATAGAAATTAGAAATGCAGAAACCCATATCAAATGTATCAAAGCAGCATCCAAGATATGTTTCAAGAACATACCTTTAATCTTTCCAGCACGTGCAAGCTTGTAAAGGCCTTTAGCATCTCTTGACTCGCACAATGATAGGGGCATGTTCATAAAAACCTGTACAAATACAAGCCAACTGACATTCCATCTTCAAGAAAAATTTTCTTAGTCATAACAAGAGCCATTGTGGAGGAACCTTGCCTCAATGAAATTTGAATCTTGCAACATTGAGCGGCAAGCATCACGGTCTTTTCTGTATGGTGATATAAGACTAGCAATGCATATCAATCCGGCATCTGCAAAGAGTTTTGCTACTTCCCCTAAATCAAACAAACATCTAAATTAGTGATAAATGAGACAAAAATGTGTCAGGAAAAACTTCATATTAAGCTCTTACCACATGCTATACTAAAGATGGGGTTAAGCACATGTTATTCTTCTAGTCATCACAAACTTTGGCATATTCTCTTTCTTTTCATAATTGATACAATGCTTAACTGTCAGATTCATATATCTAAAAGGATTAATAATATATTCAATGTTGAAGTGGGACTTCATCAAAACCTCATTATTCACCTTACAAATACAATTGAATTCCAGTTGATTTTTTTTTTTGCCAATAATTTGCTCACATATATCATATTTGAGCAGCTGGCCAACCTACTGATTTTTGGAACTTGAGAGCAGTGCTTTAAAAACCGGACCGGACCGGTTAAACTGGGAACTGGCCATTAATCCAGTCCGATTGCTTAAAAACCGGATCTGTCGTCGTTTTGACATAAAAAAAAAAAAAAAAAAAAAAAAAAAGAGCCGATCGGACTGGTGAACCGAACCAGTGACTTGACTGGTTCGATCACCGGTTTGGTTTTTAAAACACTGCTTGAGAGTATTAGTTAACATGTTCCTACTTTCACCAAAAGATCACTATCATTGTTTCAAAACTTTCAACTTCTATCTTTACTAGAACATTATAAATTGAATATCTAGATTTCAGAACCAAGATTTGGGCACCATAATTTAAAATTAGAAAACTGCTTGGATGACCAGCCATGTTTATCTTCCTGCAGCATGTTACTGTTAGTAAAAGCTGCCTCATCCCACTGACTGACAAAACGTAGATCTGCTCTTGAATAATAGCTTTGAATTAATTTACTGGTTCGTTTAAGAAATATTCAAAATTATACAACTTTTTAATTAGATCAGTACTATGATCACAGCCTTTTCTCAGTAAACTACAGATACCCATAGGCTTAACTAAGCGGTGCATGCACAACTTAACTTGCACATAGACCAGAGTTCAAATCCCCCCTCCCTCCTTTGTAAACCAAAAAATAGAAAAAGAATGAAGGACACAGCCATAAAAAATCCATATACAACTTAAATTACATACACCTATATACAAACCATGTTTAATGTAATTGCACATGTTTCCCCTTTACCTTGGAGAGAATGAAGTGTCTATTATATAAAAGTAATTTTCATGACTGCAAACTCCCAACTCAAACAAGAAGTTGTTATCATACAAATTCATACTTACCAACCCTGCGTATATTTTCAGTTCGATCTTCAGCACTGAAACCCAGATCTTTGTTCAGTCCATGCCGAAGGTTATCTCCATCAAGAACATAGGACAGCTTTCCCCTAGAATGCAGTTCTCTGCTTAATGAGCATGCCAGAGTGCTTTTTCCTGAAAAATTCAGCAAAAGGTTTGAGAAGACGAACTGCATCTACAGAGAATATAACAAGATGGAAATGAGTCTTCTACCACCAAAGGACATTCATCAAAATATGTATCAAATAATCCAGCTTCCACCCACTTATAGCACCGTAACACTAGAGCTTCTTGATAGTCGAATGGGTTGCAAAAATTGATGATTAATTTACAAAAGAAATTTATTTGAGTAAAATGTGAATATAACATGCGAGCATGCTTCAATTACAAGAACATACTTAATGTGTAGTTAGTGGTAGAAGGTTTGCACCTACTTGACACCATAACCTTATGGTGGGTTGCTTGAATGAATTCAACAATATGATATTGAATTCAGTGCCTTAGATGTTAAGCTTTTCTTCTCATTCACTCGCTCGCCTCCCTTTTTGGAACACAGGTTTTTGGCTGCTACAGGATGCAAATATCTTTTTCTTCCAATGCCAGCCCATAAGACACACTTGCAACACAAAAGGTTGAAGATTCATACTTCACTTTATTCATGACATCTATTCTAAGAAGAGCAAGTGCCTGTGGCGTCCAGTTCAAAAGTTCACGAGTAGATTTAAAGCATCGAGAACTATTAGAAATCTTCATTTGGGGTGTTTGGGTTCAACACAGATAACAAAATAAGCCTTTATATAATGGTAACAGGCATCGAAGCTAGAATCATGACTTTTGTGCCTTAACTTCAGAAATTAGGATACCAAATAACAGTAAGCCCATATAAAATTAATGAGTTATGAGTAATCACATTAACAGTTCAATTTATATTTACAAATTGAAAGAGCTACATTAATGCACACCTAGACATAAAGCCTATTAGAAATAGTAAACTTTCTGACTGACCTTCAAAAATTTTAAAAATTAAGGAATAAATGAACAGTAAAAAGAACCAAAAAAGCACAAAGAGTTTTGAATTGATAAAACATTGTAATTGTTAACCGGATGATAATTAAAATGTATAAGGAATGAGTTCAAATAAACCTGATCCACTGAGCCCCGTTATCCATACAACACATCCCTTCTGGTTAAGTAGTTTCTGCCTTTCAGACTTCCCCACTGGGCATTGTTGCCAAAATATATTGGTAGAATTTGACAAAGTAGACATAGCAGATTTTCTACAATGAAATGAAAAACAGCTCAACAGTGAGAGAGAAGAACTGGTATGACTTTTATTTGACAAAGAATGAAAATCACAAATACCAACCACTTGATAAATGATGTAAAACAATAAAGAAAATGGCAAGCTTCAGAAGAAAACATGTGTTAAATATGTCAATTTCCGAAAGTTTTCATTCTCAAATTCCATTTTGCAACTTGCTTAGTTACTAGTATTTATTTACTCACACAGAGAAAGGAAAACACTAATAATCTCCAAACTTCAATGGATCAAAAAGCAATTTTGTGATATGAACCCAAAATTCCTTTCTGAGTTAAGCAAAAAGCAAATCCCAAAAACTCATTAACCACAATCATGATCTAAATGTCATTAGCTAAAATACTAAAAATAATCGATACATCATCAAGAATCACAACATAAGAGTTAGAAGAGAACCCACTTCCCAATCCCATTATCAGGAAATGCTCATTAGGAATGAAAGTGATCATATAACCAATAATTTGAGAACAGAAAATGTATATTATAACAGAGTTGTTTGCTAGACATTTACAGAAAGATAAACATAACCCACAAAAGCAGACGCTAAAATCACAGAAAACCAGAAAGGGGAAATACCAGGGAGAGCCCTCAAGTACCCTTCAAATTTAGGTTGAAAGAGAAAGAGATCGGCTTGTAATATTGTTGTATATTGAAATTTAGGCCAGAAAGAGAGAGAGAGGGAGAGTATCTTTCTATTTCTCTATGTGAAACAAGTCCGAAACATACGGCAGATTGAATAAGCAGAGAAGTAATAGGAGTCATGAAAGCTACGATTAAAGCCTTAAAGGCCTTTTCTTTCGGATCTCAGGGACAATATTTATACAGTATATATATATATATAAGACATATAAGATAAAGATTATATATTTTTTTTAATTCATTCACTATTAGTTGCGGTGGGATTGATTTTGCAATTTTTTTTATTTTTTAATCAATTAAAATTTAAAAATGGGTAAGAATACCTATTTCATTTTTTTAAAATTGCTAAATTTTCCTAATAAATAATTGATATTATTAAAAGTTATAAGTTTGTAAATTAAAATCTTATATTATTATTAATATTTAAAAGGGAAAGATTGATATTAAGTAATTAATTGAATACTTTCATAGATAAATAATCCATCCATTTATTTTTTATTTGTTGTTTTTTATTATTTCACAAAGATGAAAAAGTAATTAATTACTCCAAATTTCAAGGATAAGATGATTAAATTAACCTTATTGATTATAGAGTAATAGATAATATGTACATTAATTATAGAGTATATGATAAATATAGAATTAGAATAAAAAAAATTAAAATTTTATTGGTTTACAAAAATGACAGATATTTTGAATTTTTTTTTTAAAACGACAAATAAAAATGAATGGAAAGATTAAGTTTTTATATATCAATATGAGTAAAAAATACATTTTTAGGAATTTAATAATTTTTTTTTGAAATAGTGTATTTTTGTTTTAATATTGGATAAAGAAATTTTTAAATTATATTTAGTGTGCTAGTGTATTTTTTAATATGGACAATAAAAATTTAATTTTGAGTTTTCTTTTTGGTAATATCATCCAATCACTAAAATTAAAATTATTTAAGAATTATAATCTACATATCTGTAAAAAATATTTTAATTAAATTAAAATTTACTATAATAGTAATGATTAATGAGGCAATGGGTCATTGGCAAAAAAAAAAAAAAAAAAAAAAAAAAAGGCGCAATGGGTGTTGTAATGAATCTGGACATGTCCGCTTGCTATATTGCGGTTATGGAATTTGTATAATTATTTTTCGCGTGAAATAATGGGTCCTACTAAACTTTAGTGAAGCTGACGTGAAATTTTGTTAATCATAATTGGAACACGTGGCACATTGCGTAGGAGTTTGACTTGTTTATTGTTTTTGCATTTCTCATTAGGCTGTCATAATCAACAAAATAAATAAATAAATAAAATTCCATTTAGTTTGAATATTCATATTTTTCTGCTACAATTTATTTTGAACATATTCTTATCCTTCTTTTTTTTTAGACAAAAATTTTATAATTTGAATTTTATTCATCTAATGAATTTGATCAAGTTATTAACTTTGATAATTAAAATTTTATTTCAATTTCTTTCGCACATTTATCAAAATGTATATGGAGAATCACTAAAAATAATATAGGCGGTAACATTTTTATAAATGGTCAATAAGACTTTAATTTAGCATTAAAAATTAAAATTGAAATATTGAAAGATTGTAAATTTGATTATCAAATTTATTTATTTTATTTATATTGAGTTTGAATTTAAATTATAATATTATTATAAATAAGTGATATATATTATTTTATATAAATCTCTCGTAAAAAAAAGTAAAACATTCTTATGAGTGAAATGATCATTATTATGTTATCTCAAATGCTAAAATACCCAATTTCATAATTATAATTATAATGAATTATAAAAGCTACTTAGAGTGACATGAATTAAAATTTATCAATAAGAAGTACCTTTCAAAAAAAAAAAAAAAAAAAACACTAGTAAAACTGTATTGAAAAAGATGGATAATTACTGGTAGCATTTGTTTAAAATAGATACTAATTTTGAAAAAAAAAAAAAATTACAAATCATTTAAGTTTGTTATTTATTAGCATTAGAGAATTAGTAGCATCCACTCTATTGGATTTGGAAGCAAGAGAAATTATTGGGAGGGCTTTTATACCTGAAGAAAGAAATCCATCCAGCCTAATATAAGGCCCATGTTATATATTTCATGGGTTTAGCCCCACAACGAATTATAATCTCTCCGTCTCATTCCTCTTCAGATCACTTTGATTTTGAGGGAGAGAGAGAGAGAATACAGAAAAAGTCCGGTGCATGAACTGCAATGCAGGCGCAGCTTCTGGTGGGACCCATCACCACAGCAATTGATGGCTCCGGTGCGTTATCCTCTTCATTCTCTACCTCCTCCTTTATCGCCGGCTTCAATTCCCTGATTGGTCCAGCATGGAACTGGGCCCGGCATCATAACCGTTTATCTGGTCTCCAGAAGTGGGACCCAGTCGTGGTTGCATCATCGTCGTCGTCATCATCATGGGCGGCCGTCAACGGCGAGCAAGACCACTACGCGGTGCTTGGCCTCGCGCGAAGCGCCACCTCAGCTGATATCAAACGAGCTTACCGCCTTCTGGCTCGCAAGGTAATTTGTAACTGTACTGTAACATTCTCTTTCGGAGAGTGTTTAACAACCTAGAAAGCAAGCCCTTAAACTTTAGATTTTTTTTTTTTTTTTTGATGTACTTGTTGGATAAACGGATCAATATATTAGTTGAAGGTGCATTGAGCAGATTCACTTGACCTTTCAAAAAGGTGAGTGCTTGAATTTGAAGTCGAGTTGTAACTTTATGTTTGAGCAGATCAGTATAAGATGCTATTTGATGAGGAGGAATGGTATTTTAGCTGTTTTTATACAATGCACTTCACAATTTGACTACTAACAAGTTTCTCCTTTCAACTTGCTTTATGTAAGCTTGGTTTTCAGCATTATGACTTGACCTCAAAATATTTTCAAATGCAATTGTGAATAATAACTCCTGGATTTGCTTTTGGTTTGGGAAGTTCATTGAGATTATTGTTCCATACTTGTTCAAGAACCATCTCTAAGATGAGAACCATATTTTGTGACCTGTATTCTTGCATTGTGATTGCAGTATCATCCTGATGTCAGCAAGCATTCACAAGCTGGTGAGCTGTTCAAGAGCATCCGTCATGCGTATGAAGTGAGCAATTCCTAATGACCTTTTGGTTCTGTTGTAGTTATTGATGCTTTTATTAGAATGATTAATTTTATATGTAATAGGTTTGGTAAGTGGTGATTGTGCTATTTATGATTGGAATAGAAACAGGGGTGGGAAGAATTATGAGCCTTCTTCAATGGTGGAATTTCAATGTGTTGATCTAAATGTTGCTGAAGCCTGGAGCCTTTTGGGCCATGTTTCTGATGCATGACAAAAATTAAAAGCCTAAGAGAATTTTGAATATTGGAAATTTTACTCCTTGTAGCTGATTTTGTTAGAAACACTATTAGAAATACCAAAATAGACTGCAGAAGACAGGATTGAAACGTTGACCATGCTTAATGTAGTACTTACTGTTATGAATTTCCTTACTACAAACTACACCATCCAGACATTGTTATTATTATGTTAATCTTAACTACACATCTAGACTGTAGGTTTTTGGACTTTTGGACCCATTGTTATTTTACTAATCTTCACTGCACATCTAGACAGTATGTTTGCCTGTCCATAAACTCCTCATTTTGGAACAGATACTATCAAATGAGGTGTCAAGGACTCGGTATGATCGAGTGCTTAGATTTCAAGAAGATGCTGGCAGGTCATATAGCAAGAAGAGGTATTACAGTCCTGAATTTGAAGATGGGCTGAGGATCTATAAATGGGCAGAACTGAAGCGGAAAATGCAGCGTGAAAGATACTGGGAACGTTATAATGTAAGAGAGGAGAATTATTCTACAGACAGTGAGACAGAAGAGGTGGCTGAAGAAGGAGACTTGGATCAAGAAAGAGGCCCCTTTAGTGAAGTGCTTAGATCTGTCTTCATATCTCTGTTTTTACTGCAAATCTTTGGTTCTCGATTATCTCTCGCTTTCAGTAGTCTGATGGCATTGTTTGATCGTAAATTGGATGCTGGATATAAGATTGGTTATTTAATTGCATGGATTTTGGGTGGGAGAGGTGGGATTTTGCTTACTCTGTGTCTCCAGTTTGCAAGTTGGGCTTGTGGGAAAACCAGCAGTAGTATAGTTGCTCTGGTAGTGGTAGCCATGTGGGTCGGTTCCAATCTTGCGAGGTATGCCCCGCTTCCACAGGGTGCTCTTCTCACGCTATTGTACATGTCTATAAAGCTGCAAGCTGACCTAAAGTAAAGGTGTTATTGCCGCTTATGGCTGTTCATTAGCATCTGTATTGAATACCTGTTTTTAGAAATGATTCTTTTTGGCAAATCCTCGCATGTGCAGCCTTTGGATCGAATGGACACTGATGATTCAATGGCTGATATGTCATGGTATGTGAGGAGATGCACATTGAATCAGCTTCCTATTTGTTTCATCCGAAATCTGTTGTACATATGTTGTTTTAGCAAATAGAATAAAGGCAGTTTGTATATGTTTATCACAAAATGAAAAAATGAGTGCAGAAGAAATATTGATTCAATTTTGTGAATGAGTTTTGTAACAAAACATTTATCTTTCCAATTCCTACTAAGTTTTCTCTGAGCACCATGCCGTTTATGGTTAATCCACAGCCGAATTTATGACCTAATTATGAATGTAACAAACAAAATATAAATTGATTGAATTGAATGGAGTCTTCTCTTCTAGATTATCTTTTAATGAAACAGGTAGAAAAACAACAACTGGAGTTACCCAAAAAATTAATGCCTAAAACATTCCAAAATTCGTACGCATAGTTTTTCTTATAAATTCAGTTTAGTGAAGATTTTTTCTCCTTCTAGTTGTTAAAAATAAACTTGAATTCTGTCTGTTTTCCATTTTAATGGAATTTATTTAACATTAATTTATAGTTTTTCTATTTTAATAAATCAACTTATTCACACATCTCCAACTCCAAGTCGATTTGATTAATAACCTACAAAAGGGATTCTCAACAAAATAACTACATTTGCAATAGCAGCGTGTAATGAATAATGATATCTGTACTGGAAATTACATGTACCTGCCCTATCCAATTTCTCCCTTTCCTCAAAATGAAGAACAAGGAAAAAAATTGGGATTTGATTAAAAAAAAAAAGAAAGAAATACAAGATCAAATCCTAGCAGCTCTTCTGATCTTTCCTCATCTCTTTGAAATTCCTCCAAAGGTACTTTCCACTGGCCATATCGACGAATACCCAGAATCCATTTTGAATAATCTATATCAATTAATTAACATTCAAAGTTTAGAATCAAGAAAACCAAGAAACTCAAGAAAGGGATAAAGAAGAAAAAGAAAGAAATCTTGGAAGTGAAGAAAGAAACGACATATTAAAATACCTTCTTGGCATTGGATTCTTGATTATCCTTGAATGGTTTCTTTTCAACCGTTGATTCATCAGAAACTATGGTATCAATCTCCGGCGACGATGACCGTACAGTCCTCCATGCGAAATAACCAGCCAAAAATGCAGAAAAAAACACCAAGATGAATCTCAAAGGACACATATTTTCTTGATAACAAATTCTTGGTGTTTATCTCACAGCAATTAATCAATCAATCAAGAAGAGAAGAGAAGAGAAGAGAAGAGAAAAATGGGGTTTTGGGTTGTTGTTTTAACAATCCTAGATTTTGAGATGGCCAAGAAACAAAGACCAAAAAAAACTGAGAGCCTTAGCTTATTTAGAGATAATTAATCAAGTAATGAGAATATATTAGTACATGAGAAAGTAAACGCGTTTTTGGTAATAGAAGTTTCTGAAAAATGGCTGTGTAATTACAAAGTCAATTGGAAGCAGCTAACTATACCTACTCTTTCATATGTACTTGGATAAGACGTAGTCTGGTCTTATTTTAATAAAATTTATTTATTTATTTATTTATTCTGACTAAGTGGGTGTGGTGGTGGTGGCCACTTTCTTTCTGTTAAAGACAATTCTGAAACAGTTGGAGCTAATTATAAATGACAAGGAATACCAGTTCTAAAGTTTGAAAATTTTAAGTCAATAATTAAAATATTATTATTATTATCCAATTTTTGGGCTTTTTGAGTTAGATTAGAAGTTCAAGGGTTTGATCCATACTATTCATCTGTTTTAGAGTCCAAATCCAATTATTTTTAAAGGCTTAGTTAGACTACAAGGCTTTTGGGCTTTTATTATTTTTCTTGCTATTAAAGTTGCAGTTAAAGAACCCAGTCCATATCTTCTTAACTAATTGTTGCTTGTTGTCTGTTCAACCTCCAAATTTTGATCACATTGCAGTTTTGAAATATTAAAAATTATATTATTTTTTCACCATGAAATTTTTTGAAATTATAGAAAAAAGAACTTATTTTTGTATTCTTATACCTTTTAATTTTTATTTATTAAATAATGTAAAAAATGGATTCATCAGTAATAACAAAAGGTTCTTGATGTGAAAAAAATATTATAAAAGTTTAACCTTATTATAGAGCAATCAAATATTCATAAGTTTAATAAGTAAGAGACATGACAAATTTAGAAACTTCAAAATATATTTTTTCGAAAAAAGAAATAATCAACTATTTAGGGCTGATATCATTAAAAATCTAATTACATTTTACATTTTCTGAAAGGTTTGTTGTAAATCTATATAATGATTAACCATAAAAAGCTCAATTTTCAATATGTCTAATCCCTAAAAAGTAAAAACAAATTCCTTTCAATATGAATAAGCTATTTCTTTTTTTCTTTTTTTAAATCCAATTACATTTAACTTTTTCAAAAGCCAAAGTTGCTAGTGCTAGCTCCTTTAGTGAAATGGAATCTTGTTTGGTGCTTCTCCAAATAAGAAGGGAATCTATTTTTGTAGAGGTAGAGGTAATATAATAGATTCTGAGATGGATTTCCATCAAGAATCTCCCAAGTGGCACTGTATATATGTTTTGTTTCTCTTACATACAACATGTTGGACCCTTCTTATTGCTACTAATTTTATAATGTGGTTTTTAAGATTTTACAAGAAATTTCACTGTGCTGTTTTTGTATTTTACTCAATATTTTCAAAGATTAATAATTGTATAAAAAGATCAAATAGAGGGAAAAAAAAAAACAAAAGTTTATTTTTTGCAGCAATTTTTCACTTTATTCCATTCATCAATTTGGTTTGTGCATAGTAGGTCCCTATGTTGCACGGAAACGGAAACGGGGAAACGAGAAACGGGGAAACGGACACGCGGAAACGGTATTTTCAAAAAATATAGGAAACGAAACGTGGGGGAAACGCGCAAATATAAAAAAATATGAGGGTATATTTATAAATA